>BDUI01021091.1:0-10483 GCA_002335545.1 Apodemus speciosus
CAGATGAGGGTCATTCTTATCCAAACCACCACACTGGGTTTGGTTAGAACCACTCTCCAGGTGCTTGCCTTCACCAAAGTTCAGCTTGTGAATATTTTGACACCCTCTTCTACATAAATGGAGCCTTGATTAAACCCTTTATGAGACTGATGGTCATTGTTATCTCTTGTGTTGACAGGAGGAAGGAATTTGGTTGTTATTTGGATCAGGAATAATTTGTTTACTTTAAGACAATATGGGTCCTCAAATGCCCCCTCACCCGATGAGACTGGGTCATGAGGGACCACATGTTTTCCCCACAGCAGAGAGAAGTTGCTCAGGCTGCTCATCCAGCCCTTTTTCACCAGTGTAAGTCCAGGGGGAACATTTTGCTCTGCTCTCCTTCCATTCGCCAAGGCCCAGCAGAGCTGTTAATCTTCAGTAGATAGTAAATCTGCTCTTTGACTCTTTTGACACCTCCCTTCTCCATCTCCACAGTGCTGATAGAGGCCRTAAACTAACCAGGTGGCATTTTAAAAGYGCCCCTTTTCCTTCCATCCTAAATTATATCTTTTGGGAAATGGATCTATCTTACTTGGCTCTAGAARCTTTCTTTTTCAAATCTCTGCTGTCACAAGTGTAGGTGTATTTTAGCCCACTGGGAGACTGCTGCAGTCAGACCTTTTCATCACTGTCACCAAACTCCTTAGAAAAACAGCTTAGGAGACGAAGAGTCACTTTGGCTGACAGTTCGGAATGTTTCAGAGTTTGGTTTGCTCTATGGTCTTAAGGCTAAAGAGAGGCAGGAACATCCCCATGCAGAGGCATCTCCAAGGACAGCTGCTCACCCCAGGGGAGCCAGGAACCAGAAAGAGCTGCGATGTGTGKCTAGGTCAGATACACCCTTTAAAATCACATCTTAAGTGATCTCTCTCTTCCAATGAAACCATACATCCCAATTCTTACCAACTYCCAATGATGTCTCAAATGGAGGTCTGTCCACAGGTGAGGTCACAGTCCTCATCATCTGATTCCTTCCCCACAGCCTCCCCTCGAACCTTGTGTTGAGGACTACACATTCACCGCATGTGCCTTCAGTGGCATCTCATACCTCAAACACCATCTTTGGCTTTCTTTGCCTTCTCTCTACCATTTCAAGACAAAAGTCCTTCAATGTTTTTGAAGCCACAGAAATACTTGGACTTAAGAACATGTCTTTTGGGGGATGAAGAGATGCCAACCATAGTCATTGTTGGAAGTATCATGGCAAAAAGTAAAGGAAAATGCTTTAGATGCATGATTCTATTCAAAGTAGTAGACACAGAGGTTTTGGCTTTATATTTCTGTCTCTTCCACCTTTCAGTTACTGGCCACTTCCCCGTATGTGTCAGGGAACTGCCCCAGTGAAATAGGAGTGATCATCTGTCACCATGTCTCACCTTGTGGCTTTGGACACCTGACTTAAGCAAGCAATCAGATTCCCTCCACAGTCTTCAATTTGGAATTGTGACTTGAATATGCAAAGAAGGCATCCCTTGAGCAGACTGCATCATGGGCACTACCCAGGAGAGGAAGGCATCCTCCTGCTGATGCTTYGCTGGCTGYTCCCCTCATGTTTGTGTCTGCAGGCTGTCTSTCTKCAGCCCTTCCATAAATTGCATCTTTTACTTAACTTAGCAAGAGATCCTTTCTATCACTTGCAACAAAAAGAATGCTAACTAACATAGGRACCATGGCAAAGAATACCAATGTTGTGAAAGATCTGCCACACTAAATGGAACGGGAATGAAGACAAGGGAGTCCACAGGGAAGRGGGCAGATATATGGGTCTATTGGTGACATTGGTTTTCGTATGAAAAATAGAAATCCTGTCTGACTGGTATGAATGTGGAATGGAGGAAATGACATTTTTGAAAGCAGGGTATACATATATATATGTACATATGTATGTGTGTGTTTATACACATAMATATATAGATACATATATACATTTATACATATATACATGCATATACATACACACATATGAATATATGTGTATATATGTATCCTGCTTGGTGACATTATATGGAAGTGTTCACAAAGCCCAAAGATAAGCATGGTAGGGCACACAGAGCAGAGGAGGAATAAAGGACTTAACCAGATACTTGAAAGACATAATGATATTTAAAAAACCCACATTGCCTCCCCCTTAGATGGCACTGTCTTTTCCTGGTATCCTCTAATTCAACTTTCTCCCAGAAGTAAAGCAAGAACCGCATATTTATGAGGGTTCAACTTTACCTTCTCATGAACACCAACAACAGCATAATTTCTCTTAAGCATGCCAGCTCACCTTCCAATGATATTTGTTTGTTTGAAGTGCAACATAAAAGCTTCTTTGTGGGCAGTTCTGGAGGTCACTGGCACCAGCAGAGAAGGAATGGGAGGATGAAGGAGACTCTCCATCCTCCATGACCTGGCATGTGCCTTTGCAAAGCAAAGACAACATGGCTCCTTATGGTTAATGGTACAGAGCCATATCTAAAAGAACACTATCATCTGGGCCACTGTTACAGAGAGTTAACACTTCTCCCAGTAACTCAGTGTAACGGAGTGCCAATATGTAAATGTTGWGGCAGTATGTATGATTTGATAGGTGATCCATTTGGGTTTGTAAGTTTACTGTTTCCAGTTCGATAGGTGATAATTTTGATTGGATTTATGCATCCGATAATCAACTGGAAAATACTTGTGATTCAATAAGATACATTATACAGCAGTATCCATTTYAGTAAGTAATGTCTCTGGGCTGCTGTATACGATGAGGGRATTCATCACATTTTAAAAAGGAGTTCTATATCAAATTTTTAGGACAGTGTGTTTATCATAGAACAAAGACAAACTATTCCCAGGAACACAAGCTGGCTAGATGAATCTAGTTTGCGGTAATGCAGTCACTTTGAAGTCCAATTCATGGATATGTTTGGTAAAATCTAAAGTGAAATGAAGATGTTCATACCCTTTGATCAAATGAAGGATGAACCAATGAGTGCAAATAGACTATTCGGCATTGCTCTGGCATCCTAACTACTTGCACTTTACGTAACTGAGAAGAGACAAGCAGATACAGTAGCAGCCATAGCTGGCTAATGGAATGTGCATTTATCAAGCACTGGTATGAGAAGAAAACCACAAGAAATCCTTCCCCCTGACTTTGGTAGGCATGGCAGGGAAACCCTTTCTAGAATGCACAACCTCTTGATTCCCTGAAGAATAGCCTCAGTGAATTCATAGCTGCCTCTTTCTTGAAGAGAAATCATCACAGCTGGATCCTCACAAAAGTGACAATGACATTTTCAGAGAAATGTACAGGCAGATTCAAGTTTGCAAAGGTCTATATAGTTTTCTCTTCTTGAATATCTTAGCACTTGCACAATAGCAAATCTCTGCACTTTGGAATTCTTACCCACTTTTCTGCAAGAGAACTCCAAGGTATTAATAGTTATGTGCACAGTAAACACATTAGAGAGCTTTCCCTGTTAAGCCATTTAATTTTCAAAATGACCCCACTAGGTGGATGCTATTATTAGCACCCCCACTTTATACCTGAGAGGGAACAGACTAGCCTAGGGTCTCACACCCAGGGATGAAGCTGTACAGAGACCAAATACCTCACTGAGCAGCAACTGGAATTTTTAGAACATGCATCACTGAAATATGCCAGACCCAATTGGACAAATACCACACGGTTCTACTTAGGTGGCACTTAGTGTTGCTAAGGTCATAGGGACAGAAGGTAGACTAGTAGTCTGTCCGGTAATAATGAAAAGCGCCAGAAAACTCATTGGGAAAAAAGAAAATGATTAAATGTGCAAAGAGATAGACACACTATCCCAAAACAAACAAACAGACAAATAAGAAACCAATAGTAATTGGATCACTCAGCAAGGTAGAATTCAACTTGAAAACACTTAAATAGAAGAAAATGTCAAAAGCAGAAAACCATAAAAAGCTTTAAGCACACTGATCTATAAGCCTTAGAACAACCCCAAGACATGTTGATCCAGGTCTGTCCAGATTTGAATAGATTCAAGAGACTGAGAGGTGAGGAGGAGATTTTTGGCAAAAAGAAATTACACAATCAGAGGTCACAGCCAGGCAATAGCAAGGTCACTTTGATTAACAGTGGGAGTGTGTGCAGAAGGAAGCTGAGAAAACAAGATTATAATGATGCAGCAGATTGCCTGTTAGGAAAAAACGTCTAGATGTTTCCTCCAGGAAAGGTGCTGAGGAGCAAGAGGGGTGTGGTCAAAGGTGCTCTTTGGGGAGATCAGCATACCGCAGCTCGAAGAGGGGAGAAAGGAGTGTCTGAAGGGCTGGCCAAAGAGGTCCTTGTGTCCTGAGCCACTGGACATTCTTGTGTCTTCTCTGGCAAAGAAGGGTTTCGAAGTTGAACTCAATGATGCATATTGTATAATAGTCTTCTGAAAGTGGCAGTGCCATAAATATGCAGTGCCAATATTAATTATTCTCATTCGTTGTATAGTATTATATTTAAATACTTGGAGTTTCTAAATTGCTATCATAAATTGATGTCTGTAATTCTTATCCCGAGGTAATTGGAAGCTTTGAAGTTGATCAAAGTGAATTCTATTACCAAGGAGCTGAGAGCAGCCAGGATATGAGCAATTACGGAGCCTATCCAAGCATATTTACTTTCTCTTCTATGCTTTGAACTGCATCCCACTTTCTATGCAGGGTCAGAYCTGGGAACCACAGGAAAGTCAGGATGATAGTGTCTCTTATGGGAGAATYTGTCCTTTCTAGGACATTAAATTAGTTTTATAATTTTAAGACATTTCTGATAACCTAAATTTTTGAGGAAATATAAGTCTTCACTCTGTAGTGGTCAGGATATGCAAAGACACAAACAGACAAGACTGGATTTTCCTGGTCTTAAAAACTGCAGTTTAGTTTGTACCCCACTGGCCCACCCCCAATCATTTGTACCAGTAGAGGGGAGCCAAGATGGAGATAATCCCACAACTGATCACGAAGGAACACACTACTCTCTGGTTTGGGACTATATTCAATTTCGTTCCTTCCCTGCAGCAACGCCTTTGTAATTGTGTGGTCTCTAAGTTACTGTTCAGAAAAGTTGGCTACTCTTGGCCACACACTAATTTGTAATGGAAAAAACAGCCCAAGTGGGTTGGTGAGCAGTGGTTTAACAGCCAGGATTAACCAGCAGCCACAGGAAATTACTAGTGGGTACTTAACATAGTGATCATTGAAGTCTTTTTCTTAAGCGTGTATTTTGTGTTGGGAGCCAACTGTACAATGTCTATGATTTCTATGATTATATGTACGAGAGAAAGAGAGAGGGAAATTCTATGGTAATTTTATGGTAATTTGTTAACACTGAAAAGGAATTAGGAACCTTTAGGAACTGAAGTCTCTTTGACCCTTTCTAGCTTTTAATATGTGAGGAATTGTAAAGAAAAAAAAATCAATCCTTTAGGATTAGTAAGTGTTTGGAATGTCACATAGCAGGAAGAGAAGACATAAAGGAAAGATTTATCATTTCTTCATTCATGAAGAATTATAATATTTAATTGACAAAGTCTGGGAAAAGACACACAATGGATTATCAAACTAAAGTTGTCTTAGCTTCAAAATGTCACCAAAACCAAAGAAGAAAATCAGATATAAATAGTTATCTTTCTGGCTTCGTCAAGCACCGTCCTGAGGCGCTGAGGACTCCTCAGAAAGGGAGGTAGCAGGGCTATGAAGGTGGCTTTCTCAAGGTGAGACTCATTCGTGCACCCTGCTTGTTCTGACCCCAGCAGTTCACATATGTGGGAAACTTCACTGCATGATTTGTGGTAATGGAGCTGTGCGTTTATCCAGGCTTCTCCTCCTTTTACTAATAGTGGGGCTGGAGCACTAGCTAGGAGTTCTTAGTGCTCCTGCAGAGGACCTGAGTGTGTTCCCATCTCTCACCAGGTGGTTTTCAACCATCTACAACTCTAGTTCCTGGGGATCTGACACCGTCTTCTGACCTCTGTCAGTATCATAAATATACATACTGCACATATGTGTACGCAGGGAAAACACTCATACCCACAAAATAAAAGAAATACATTTTTTGAAAATAAATCTTTCAAAAAAGAGGAAAAATACAGAAGGAGGGTGACATAGTTTTTATAGAAAGATGGAACCTACTTATATTCCACAACATCATAAAATAAATAATTTAGAGGAAATTATAATAAAATGTATGTACATTTACTTTCTCTGGATAGTCAGGAGGAGATATGAGTGGCCTGCTCATAGGTATCTCTGCCCCACCCTGCAAAACCAAAGATCGCATCACTGTTGATACTTGGTAACAGCAATCAGCAGATAAATCAGCTTACCAAAACCTTGTGTTGGAGATGAGTGCCCTTCTGTCCAGCTATCATTTCTGGCCCATATCCCCCAACGCAAGGGCATACTTGACACTGACAGCCACTGACAGACAAGTGGAATACTGTRTCCCTTACCTGACTGGAGGGGCTGACAAGACCAAAGCAGAAAGCTCATTCAGAGCTCATGGTTTCTTTCCTGGTTTCAGGTGCGCAGACTGAAGAAGCACCTGTAAGCAGAGYGAGCAGAACTGAAGYGCCTGTTCCTAGAGACAAAGAATGGGACAKACAAGCRGAAATGAGGGGCCAGAGGGCAGGACAAAAGTGAAGCAGGAGCAGAAGAGCAAGCACACTGGTACCGTTCTGGCTCTGCAAAATCCTGCTGTCCTTGCTGAAACTGGACTCCTTGAGATGCTTTAATGTCCTCGCAACAAWCCTCTCTTTAATTAATCTAGCTTATGTAGATATTTTTCTCTTGTAGCCTTGCATAACTAAACTGTTCACTATGTTAATTTTCAAGAATTCTGAAGACAGCAACAACTTACACTTTCCTGACATCAAAAATGCTACCACAAAACCTTTGGCTCAAAGCCCAAGTCTGTTTAGACAAACAGCACAGAAGTACTGTTAGCACACATCCCACTCAAAAGCRAAACCATGATAGTGGCCAAGAAATTATAAAGTAGTCTTTTTAAAGTTGTTGATTTGACATAARACAATTAGTTGATAAAAGTCCTTCAACCTRTTGTGATTTTGATTGACAGKTAGAGAATGAGAAACACAGTAGAACAAGGGAGCAAACACATGGTCTAAAGCACTAAAGAAAGSCAGAAGCGTCTTGGATCCAAGCCATGGACTGTTCTAATGACTATGTCTCAGTAAGAGGCATATTCTTCCATTTGACCTTAAGGTCTAGAGGTTAAAAGGTAGTTTTAGAGAAAATAGTGAATTGTTGGGACCTAGCTGAAATGTTAGAGCCTAGTAAAATGTTAAAGCCTAGGTAACTGTCACCTGTCYACCCYGCCATTATAAGAAAACTTTCTCATATGTTTCTTCTGTTACTAGAAAACTTTCTAACGCCAAGACTGATTACATATTTTATGTTCTGAGCCTTTGGAAGCCAATCATGATAGACATCAGTAGAACTGTTTTATATAGTTACCACAGTAAGCTTGGACCGGAACCAACCATCCAACGGCACCTCCTGCACAGGTATCTAAGTTTTTGTGGTATAAGCTGACCCTGGGATGGACCCCAACATAAGAGATATAAGAACCACTTGGAATAAGACTTCTATTTTGAGTCATGGTTCAGAAAATTAAAGTTCTCAAGACTGCCTGGGAACTGACGTCCTACTTGGTAGGGAGAGACATGGACATAACTGACATCCTGGTCGGCAAGTTAAGACAGGAATGTTAGACAAGTCCCATCATGGTAGACRTTAGGACATGAATATTAGACAAGATAAGTCCCCTGCCACAATTGAATACCCCAACCAATAGAAAGAAATAAGAATAATGACAAAGACATGTTCCTAAGGAAATCCCCCATCCCTAAATCCTGATTGGCGAAATAACTTGGCACAGATGTTTGTGGATTTGGGACTTGAAATCTCTGTAGGACCTTAACTCAGGGACATGGTTCAGTTCTTGAATCTGGACCATAGCTCTGGKCAATCACTCTTGGGGCTGTATACTCAATAAACTCTTCCCGACTAACTTAGGGGTGTGTGTGTGGGGGGGTCTGCAAGGCGATTCCTGGGTCCCAACAGGCAATTCCTGGGTCCCAACCCTGTTGGTTTCCTAGGTAGTGCAAGACAGGAACACATAAATGAACCTTTGAACAATGAAACCAATTAGGGGTTGTATGTACAATTAGCAAGCTAAGGTGTAACATTGGGTGCTGGTTAGTTTTGTCAACTTGCCACAACCCAGAGCCCCTTAGGAAGAGAAAAACCTCAGCTAAAGAATTGTCTTCATCCGATTGTCTTGTGACTGCATCTGTGAGAAACTGTCTTGATTGACAGTTGGTGTGGGATGACCCAGCCCACTGCGGACAGCACAAGGCCTAGGTAGGTGAATAAGAAGACAGTCATGGAGAGCAAGAGACAGTAAGCAATGCTTGCCCATAGTTCCTGCCCTGACTTCCCTCAGTGATGAACTGTGACCTCGAACCAYGAGCTGAAATAAACCCTCTCCTACCTACACTGATGATTGTCATAGCAGCAGATGGCAAACTAGAACACAATAAGAGTGAGGGGAAATAAAAAGGAAGAGAATAATAAATAATTCAAGGAGAGGGACCTAAGATATCCAAGACTCAGTTGAATTATTCTCAATGTAATATCAGAAAAGTTCAAATCATGTGAAAGCTACACCAAGAGGATGCTAGGCAAGTGGTAGGTACAAGGAAGGCGCGAGGAACAAACGTCTCACATACAGGACCTCCTCACGGATGAACAGTGGTCCCAGAAGCTTCCAGAGTAAACCTTGGATCTGGATATTGGCAGGCTGATGGGAAGACCTGTATAAAGACCTCATGGTTATTTTTTTGAAGAAGGGCCTCCTGGGCTATTGAAAATGGTAGAAGATAGGCAGGAGGGCCTACAGTCCAAAAGATTCTTGAAGACAACATGAATTTATGGGTGAAAGTGATATTTTCTTCTCTCTCCTATAATTGGTCTGAGAAAAGTTGAGTATGTTCTGTTAGGTTATGGAAGTGGGTAATTGGCATATCAACCCCAGAATCTATGATAATCTGGGATTTGAACTATTCTATTTGCTGGAGGTTTCAAATTCCTGTGGTATTTTTGTTTTTCTTTCCTTAGTTAGAAAGACTAAAGACTTTAAGTGACCATAAGTATTTTCTCCCAAGGTGAACTGTGTCTTACACTCTTTTAGCTGCAGTCTACCACTGTTACCCCAGAACCCTGGTATATGGTGGTGCACTGTGGGGGATGGGGAGTCATCCAAACTCTTCTGATTGAATTTCTGTTTTGTTTTGTTGAGCCTATAATTTTGCAAGGTTTGTTTGTTTGTTTGTTTGTTTGTTTGTTTGTTTGTTTAATTTTTTACAGTGGCACTTTTCTCTCCCTCTTTTCCCCAATTCTTTCTCCTAAGTGCTATATTTCTCATCTAGTTTCCTGAAGCCTTAATCTCTATTGACTTTGTTTCCTCCTGTGCACAATAATAGACATTAACAAGTGCTCCAGTTGGAAGGACACTTTTATTGCGGATAAGTTTCTGGAAAAGTCTCGTCCCTGTTACACAGGCCACCATTGCAGGAAAACCTCTGGATGAGTTTCACAGGAATTGTTCCTTTCGTCATCCCTCAACAGCTACCAGGAGATCTTCCGTGACTTTGCCCTATTAGAGTTCTAGGAGATAGCATCTACCAAGATGGAGCAAGGGTCCCTCTCAGACTGTGCTTCCCAGAATGGCTCTCTAGTCCACACTCAGCCTCTAGCAATTTATCAAGGTGCTATTTAAATGGTTTCTTCTAGCTTATAGCGTGAGTGACTTCTGCTTCAAACAAGCAGATCTGTGCTATGCATCAAGAAATCTGAAATGCCTAGGAATGAAGTTAATAAAGATGCACAAGTCTGCCAGCCTGACAGCTATAAAACACCATAGAGAGGAATCAGGGAAYGCCTAAATAAATGATGAACCACACCACTGTCATAGATTGGAAATTTTAATATTACAAAGATATCAATTATGTTTGTTCCCATGACTGCTGTGACAAATCACCACAAAGTTAGAGGCTTCAAATAACACAAATTTATTACCTTACAGCTCTGTAGGTTGGAATTCTGATCTGGGCCTCATCAAATCACGACTGCATTACTTCCCTGGGCTCTGGAGACAAACCATTTCCTTTACCTCTCCCTGTTCCCATACAATACTCATCCTTTTTCACAAGTACTTCTTCTCCACCTTCAAAGCCAGTGATGCATGCCAAAGTCTTTTGGTATTACATCATTCTAACTTCCTCTTTTCTCTCCTTCTACATTTAAGGAACAGAAGTGTCAATCCTGTGCCCACCCAGATGAGCCAGGCCAACCTCCATATTTTAAAGCCAGCTGAGTAACAAGCTGAATTTGCTCTTTGACACAT
>BDUI01021103.1:0-10782 GCA_002335545.1 Apodemus speciosus
TTAGTCATTAGAGAAATGCAAATCAAAACAACTCTGAGATTTCACCTCACACCAGTCAGAATGGCTAAGATTAAAAACTCAGGAAACAGCAGGTTTTTGAGATGATGGGGAGAAAGAGGAACACTCCTACACTGCTGGTTAGACTGCAAGCTGATACAACCACTCTGGAAATCAGTCTGGAGGTTCCTCAGAAAACTGAACTAGATACTCCCAGAGGACCTAGTCATACCACTCCTGTGCATAAACCCAGAAGATTCCCCAGCATTCAATAAGGATACATGCTCCACTATGTTCATAGCAGCCTTATTTATAATAGTCAGAAACTGGAAAGAACTCAGCTGTCCCACAATGGAGGAATGGATACAAAAAAATGTGGTATTAGAAATAATGAATTCATGAAATTTTTAGAGCAATGGATGGAGCTGGAGAGCATCATACTAAGTGAAGTAACCCAGTCTCAAAAGAATACCCAAGGTATGCACTCACTGATAAGTGGATATTAGCCTAGAACCTTGGAACACCAAAGACACAATCCACATACCAATTGATGTCTGACAAGAAGCAAAGAGTTGACCCTGGTTCTGGAAAGGCTCAGTGCATTAGTGTAGAGGAATACCAGAACAGGGAAGTGGGCAATGTGGATGGGGGAGCAGGGGGAGGGAAAAGGACATGTGGGGCATTTTGCATGTGGAGAACCAGGAAAATGGAAGTGAAATGTAAATGAAGAATATATCCAATAATAAAAGAAAATAATCTGAATATAGTGACCATGGGGGGTGGGGGAAGAATTAAAAAGAAACTACAGTAATAGCACAAACATCAAAGTATAAAACTCAGAAATAAACTTAAATAAAGCCATGAAATATCACCAATTTATCACAAGCTAGCAAATATAAAGACTAATGTATGCCCTTCCTGCCAGTCTTTTCTTCCAGGAGAGACTGCTAGCTAATCTGCTCCCCCAAAGACACCACATCCTGAGGCATCCTAGGAGATCCACTACACTCAGGGCAACTGACACCACAGTCTAAGTCATCCCAGAAGATCTGCTGCACACAGGGTTACTGACACCACAGTCTGAAGGCATCCCAGGAGTTCCTCTGCACACAGGGAAACAGAAACCATAGTCTATAGCCCATCCCTGGAGAAAGGCTTCACACAGGACAACAACTTGACAGCTCCTTTGAAGACCCAACTGTCTGAAGGCCTCCTAGGAGATCAGCTGCAGCCAAGGAAACAGATCAGCAGCTTCTCTGCCCCTCCGAAGACCCCACAATTGGAAGGCCCCACAGGAGGTCTGCTACAGCCAGGGCCTCAAATCTACTAGGAGACCTAATACAACCTAGGGACAAAGGAGGCAGACTCCAGAGTCACTCAGACCAGTAAACACCAGGGATAACCAGATAGTTAGAGGCAAGCACAAGACCATAAGCAACAGAAGTCAATATATGTGGGCATCATTAGAACCCACTTCTCTCACTACAGCAAGCCTTGAATATACCAATACACCTGAAAATCAAGAAGCTGACTTAAATCCTATCTCTTGAAGATAATAGAGTCCTTTAAGGAGGAAATAAATAACTCACTGAAAGAAATACAGCACAACACAGGTAAACAGGTAGAAGCCTTTAAAGAGGAAACACATGTTTTAAAGAAATACAGGAAAACATGATCAAACAGATGAAGGAATTGAATAAAGCAGTCCAAGACCTAAAAGTATAAGTAGAAACAATAAAGACAACATAAATGGAAGCAAATTTGGAAATGGAAAACCTAGAAAAGACATCAGGAATTATCAATGTAAACCTCACCAACAGAATACAAGAGTTACAAAAGTGAATCTCAAGTGTAGAAGATACCATAGAAGAAATTAATACAACTGTCCAAGAGAATTGAAAACATAAACAACTCTAACCCAAAACATCCAGGAAATTCAGGACACAATTAAAAGACCAAATCCAAGAGTAACTGGAATAGAGAAGAACTAATATTCCCAGCTCAAAGGACCTGAAAATGTCTTCAACAAAATCATAGAAGAAAACTTACTCAGCCTAAAGAAAGAGATGGCCATAAAGGTACAAGAAGCCTATAGAACACCAAACAAATGAGACCAGAAAAGAAAATCATCTTATAGCATAATATTCAAACCACTAAATGCACAGAACAAACAAAGAATATTAAAAACTGCAAGAGAAAATGATACAAAGGTAGACCTATCAGAATCACACCAGACTTCTCAACAGAGACTATGAAAGTCATAAGAGCCTGGTCAGAGGTCATATAAACTCTAAGAGAACACAAATGCCAGCCCAGGCTACTATACTCAGTGAAACTCTCAATCAACATAGATGGAGAASCAAAATATTCCAGGGCAAAACCAAATTCTAGCAGTATCTATCTACCAATCTAGCCCTATAGAGGATCCTAGAAGGAAAACTCTAAAACAAGGAGGGCACCTACACCAAAGAAAAGACAAGATATTAATCATCGTACAACAAAGCCAAAAGGAGAAAGCCACATGCACATAAAGCCACCGACAGAAACAAACATAACAGGAACTGACAGTACTCTGTCTTTAGTAGCTCTCAATATTAATGAACTCAACTCACCTGTTAAAAGACATAAGCTAACAGATTGGATATACAAACAGGATCCAGCATTTTGCTGCACACAAGAAATATACCTCAGTAACAAAGACAGACACTATCTCAGAGTAAAAGCCTAGAAAAAGGTCTTCCAAGCAAATGGTCCCAAGAAACAAGCTGGAGTTACTATCCTAATATCCAATAAAATAGACTTTCAACCAAAAGTTATTAAGCATGATGAGGAAGTGCACTTCATATTCATCAAAGGGAAAAAAAAACACCAAGAGAATTTCTCAATTCTGAACATCTATACCCCAAATGCAAGGGCACCCAAATTCATAAAAAAAAAAACCTTACTAAATCTCAAAACATGCATTGAACCCACACAATAATAGTGGGAGACTTCAACACCCCACTCTCACTAATGAACTGATCATGGAAACAGAAAATTAACAGAGACAAAATGAAACTAATAAAGGCTATGAACCAAATGTATTTAATAGATACTCTAAAACAAAAGAACACACTTTCTTCTCAGCAGCTCATGGTACTTTCTACAAAATCGACCATATAATTGGTCACTAAACAACCCTGAACCAATACAAGAAGACTAAAATAATCCCATGCGCCTACCAGATCATCATGGCCTCAGGCTGGTTTTTTATAACAACAAAAACAACAGAAAGCCCAAATATACATGGAAATGGAACAACTCTCTACTCAATGATAACTTGATCAGGGAAGAAATAAAGAAATTAAAGAATTCCTGGAATTCAATGAAAATGTTGACACAACATACCCAAACTTATGTGACACAATGAAAGCAGTGTAAAAAGGAAAATTCACAGAACTAAAGGCCCTGGTAAAGAAATTGGAGAGATCTTACACTAGTAGTTTAAGATTGAGTGCTCTAGAACAAAAAGAAGCAAACACACCCAAGCAGAGTAGAAGGCAGGAAATAGTCAATCTTGGGGCCAAAATCACCCAAGTAGAAACAAAGAGAACAATATAAAGAATCAATAAACCCAAAAGCTTGTTCTTTGAGAGAATCAACAAGATAGATAAACCCCCAGCAAAACTAACTAATGGAAAGGACCCAGAGGCAGTATCCAAATTAACAAAATCAGAAATGAAAAGGGAGACATAACAACAGAAACAGAGGAAATCCAAAAAATCACCAGATCCTACTGTAAAATCAAATAAATCAGTACCCTCTCTTTATACTAATGATAAACAGGCTGAGAAAGAAATTAAGGAGACAACTCCCTTTACAATAGCCACAAATAATACAAAATATCTTGAGGTAACTCTAACCTAACAGTGAAAGATCTGTGTGACAATAACTTCAAGTCTCTCAAGAAAGAAATCAAAGAAGATCTAAGAAAATGGGGAGATCTCCTATGATCATGGATTGGCAGAATTAACATAGTAAAAATGGTCATCCTACCAAAGGCAATCTACAGATTCAATGGAATCCCCATCAATATCCTGACACAATTCTTCAAAGACATGGAGAGAGTAATTCTCAAATTCACCTGGAAAGGTGAAAAACACAGAATAGTGAAAACAATTCTTAATAATAAAAGAATTGCTTGGGGATTCACCATCTCTGACCTCAAGCTATACTATAGAGCAATAGTGATAAAAACTGGGTGGTATTGGTACAAAGACATACATGTTGATCTGTGGGATAGGATTGAAGCCCCAGAAATAAAATTATACACTTATGGATACTTGACCTTTGACAAAGAGGCAAAAAATATACAACGGAAAAATGAAAGCATCTTCAATAAATGGTGCTGGTTGAAGTGGCTGTCTGTATGTAGAAAAATGAAAATAGATCCATATTTGTCACTTTTTACAAAGCTCAAGTCCAAGTGCATCAAGGACCTCAACATAAAACCAGATACACTGAATCTAATAGAAGAGAAAGTGGGAAAGAGCCTTGRACTCATTGGCACAGGGGGAAATTTCCTGAACAGAACTCCAATGGCTCACTCTAAAATCAAGAATTGATAAATGGGACCTCATGGAATGGGAAAGCTTCTGTAAGGCAAAGGACATATAGGACATATAGGACCAATTGGCAAACTGCAGATTGGGAAARAAATCTTCACTAACTTCACATCCAATAGAAGGCTAATATCCAAAACATATAAAGAACTCAAGAAGCTAACCACCAAAAATCCAAACAACCCACTCAAAAATGGGGTGTAGAACTAAACCAAGAATTTACAAAAGAGGAATATCGAATGGCTGAGAATCACTGTTCAAAGTCCATAGTGATCAGAGAAATATAAATCAAAACGACCCATGAGTTTCCACTTTACACCAATCAGAATGGCTAAGATCAAACCACAGGCAACAACAGATGTTGTTGAGGATGTGGAGAAAGAGGAATATTCCTCCATTGCTGGTGAGATTGCAGACTGGTAAAATCACTTAGGAAATCAATCTAGAGGTTCCTCAGAAAATTGGAAATAGATCTACCTGAAGACACAGGAATCCAACTCTTAGGAATATACCCAAAAGATGCTCCACCAAGCCACAGAGGCACATGTTCCATTATGTTTATAGAGTCCTTGTGTGTGATAGCCTGTAGCTGGAATTAATGCAGATGTCCCAGGACAGAAGAATGGATACAGAAAATGTGGTTCATTTACACAATGAAATACTACTCAGCTACTAAGAACAAAGACATACTGAACTTTTCAGGCAAATGGATAGAACTAGAAAATATCATTCTGAGTGAGGTAACTCAGCCCCCCAAAGGACATGCATGTTATGTACTCACTAATAAGTGGATATTAGCCAAAAAATTCAGTATACCCAAGATATAGTCCACAGAACTCAAAAAAAATCAACAAGCTGAAGTATCCAAGTGAGGGTGTCTTAATCCCACTTGTGAGGGAGAAGAAAGCAATCACAAGGGGGAGAGATGGAGGGACGTGGGTGGGAAACTAGATGGGGTGGTGGTGGAAAGAGGGGAACATGATCTGGTACTGGGTGGTGGAAAATGACTAGAGCCCTGAGCACCAGCACAAAGGATGGAAACAGGCAACTTAAGGAGGTAGGAGGTCAGGACACCTTCCAGAAAGTACAAGAGACCTGGGAGGTAAGAGACTCTCAGGACTCAAAGGAAGGTATCTTAGATGAAATGCCCTACAGTGAGGAGAGGGAACTTGTAGAACCCACCTACAGCAGAAAGACAGGGCATCAAGTGAGGGAGGGGGTTGCCATCCCACAGTCAAAACTCTGACCCATGATTATTCCTGTCTGAAAGAACTGCAGGGAAAAAAATGGAGAGGATATTGAGGAAAAGGAGGTCTAGTGACAGGCCCAAAGTGGGATCTAGCTCAAGGGGACGCCCCAAGTCCTGATACTATTACTGAAGCTATGGAGCACTCACAAAAAGGGATCTATCATGACTGCCCTCAGAAAGACCCAAGAAGAGCTGAAAGAGTCAGATGCAGATATTTGCAACCAACCAATGGACAGAAGCTGCTGAGCCCTGTGGTTGAATTAGGGAAAAGCTAGAAGAAGTTGAGGAGGAGGGCAACCCTGTCGCAGGACCAGCAGTCTCAATTAACATGAACTCCCCCCCACCCCGAGATCTCTCAGATACTGGAACATCAACCAGGCAGCATAGACTAGCTGGTATGAGGCCCCCAATACAGAGGCCTCCCGGGTCTGGGTTCAGTCAGAGAAGAGTCACCTAACCCTCATGAGACTGGAGGTCCCTGGGAGTTTATTGGTCTGGTAGGATGGGGCTTGGAGTGTTGGGGACATCCTCGTGGAGACAGGGTGGGGAGGAGGAATGGGATGGGGAATAGTCAGAGGGTGTACTTGGAGGGGGATAAAATCTGGAATGTAAAGAAAAAAGAAGATTAAGTAATATTAAAAGACTATAAACCAATATAAAATATTAAAAATTATGTAGGATAAATGAAGAAAGTAAATTAATGGGGTAAATGATAGAAGGAGGGGTGAAAGAAAAGTAGAGGCAAGATTAAATAAGTTAACAGCAAAAGAAGTGGAAATCATTTGTTATCGAGAGGAAGAGAAAATATCAAGAGCTTGGAAAAGATAAAAAGAAAAAATAAAGGAAAAAGAATTTGCTAATAATTAAGTTTAAAAATAAAATTAGGTAAATGTATGGAGAAAAATAAAGATGAAAAGAAGGCTTTATAAACAAAGAAGCAGTTCCGGGAATGGGGAAAGAGACATCCTATTGGGGTTTTTCTTATATTGGTCAAGGGCAGAGTACATGATGGTCCTTTTTTCATCTTAGCTTGATGCCTGGCTTTGTGGCCMAAGCTGTGTTATTCCTCAGACTCATAAAATAAAAAAAAATCCAGGCAGCATGGTGTGAGAGGAGGAAGACATGCAGAGACCTGTGGACAGTCATGCCACCTATAGATGTGATCTTCAGCACAGGTGGACTGCAGACTTGTCACTTATTGCCACACCACACAGCAAGAATGGAGAATGTTACCCTGTGGCCTGCCAGCCATGTCATTACAATGTGTGATGGTCAATTAGGTGGTCAGATGGGAGAGAAAGAAAAGTGGAGCAGCTTGAGCATTATAAAGAGAGAAGGGACTAATGACTTGAGGGTACAGAGAAGTAGCCAATAGTGAGTGGCCAGTCCTACCACCTAGGGCTATGGTGAGGTCTCAGCCTGAGCTTCTGTTGGGGACCATGTCTGAGACATGCTACACAGCAGCAGGTGTCCATGTGGATGCCCACTAAAGAACATGGGGCATGTATCTGGCTCATATTACCACTAAAGAACATGGGATGTCCCTGTCCCTGGTCAGGGCAGCTGCTGGGGACCACATGTATATCCAGGGGATGTGCATAACTAGCTGGGCCCTTCACTGGATAAGGTGCTCTGGAGAGTTGGCCCTATCCCTCGCTAGCAGCACCACTTTGGAAAGTCTCATCCAGGCAGCACTGTGAAGCTGGTCCTGGTGACCTCCAGTGAATGAGCTGGCCCCAAGGGCATGAATATGGAAGAGCTGACCACTGCTGTGGGGTGGCATAAGCACAGAGGTGATGCTCCCCTCTGGAAGTCAGGAAAGCTGCCCACAGGTTAGCTTTGAGAGAGTGGGCACCTCACCTCGGCAGCGCAGTAGTTCTGTCCCTGATCTAGTGGGGGCAGGTGAGCCAGTCCTAAAGACAGAGCTAGGGAGAGCTGGCCCCACCACTTGCTACTCTTTTGATATGAGGTGGCATGGTTGTAAGGGTGATGCCCTCCCCAGCTCCCCCACTGCAGTAGCTGGAAGATCTGGCTCTGGGGTCATAAGACATGACAGCAGAAAAGCTAGCCCTGCCCCCTGATTGACTCAGGAAAGTGGGCTATGCACCCTGTCTGGGCACCATAGTTGAGCTTGCCCTGATGGTGAGGGCACAGGTGAGTCAGTTCCAAGGGTGTGACTGCAGAAGAGCTGTCGCAGCCCCTCAAAGGCTGCAGCAATCTGAGAGCCAGCCACACCTTGACCTGGTAGCACAGTAGAGCTGGATCTGGCAGCTTAGGTACAGGTGAGCCAGCCTTGAGGGCATGAGAACAGGAAAGCTGATGCTCCTGCTGATGGCTGCATTGGGTGGCCTGGACAGAACAGCACTGGAGAGCTGGTAGTTTGGATAAGGAAGACTTGGCTGTCACCCAGGCCCAGATCCAGGTCTCTGAATTGGCTCACCACCAAATTTATATGATCTGAGAAAGTTTGAGATACATGAAAGAGCCAGTCCTGCTGATCCACAGCTGCAGGATCTTCATGGCATAAGGCAAGAACAGGATAACCTGGAGGAGCCCCAATGAGGATCCAATATGGATGGTTTCACCCAAGTCAGGAATCTCCAACCAGTCTAATGACTCATTGCAATGGACATTTGCAATTGAAGATATGTGGCTAGAGAGATATATTGTGTGACACACTATGACATACTACAACTTCCAGGATGAGATGTTTTATATGGTTTTGCTGTTGTTGATGTGTGTGTTTTATTTTATAGGGGAGGTTGCAAAGGTGAAGGGCAGATATGAGGAGACAGGGAAATGAGCGGGATTGGCGTGCATGATATGAAACTCACAAAGAATCAATAAAAAGTCTTTTTAAAAAGTACAAAACAAAAAATAACAAAGGAGGAGAAAATTCAATAAGATATTCAAAATACTGTCAAAAATATTCTACAGTGGATGATGATTAATTTAGAAACTCACAACTGATTGAAGTACAGAGAATGTGCCCATCCACCAATCGGACATCTACATTCTTTCTTAGCCCACTGGCTCAGAGACGATTTTAGAGGAAGTGGTGGAAAAATTATAATGAGCTGGATTTCCAGGAGAACAGGAGCAAAATAGTGTCTTCTGGACATGACATCTAAGCTCATGAACTCATAGCAGCTGTGGATGTACAAGTGTAACTTGTTAACATTCTAACATGGAAGAGAAAGGGACTCAAGATCCCCCACCCCTCAAATGGAATTCTTGACAGTTGGTTCCTTCTAGGTAGAGAGACAACATTTTTTATAAAAAGTCAACCATGCTTTGGTGGATGACACTATACCTAGAAGCAGCCCAATCTCTGGAGAAATTCAAGTGTACTCTAGGCCCACTCTAAGGCTAGAACAGATGTGTCCTCAAGGTCTATTTTATAGGTACACAGCTTTCAACTGATAATTGGGTTGCTCTAAAGGTTAAATCCCTCCTTTTGGTCTGCATTCAGGGCCTTCAATTTCTTTCTTGTTTTTGGACTTGTCATAGAATGCCTCACACTAGACTCTGAATCTAATGTCTATGTGTTAGTTTTCATGGCCTTCTTTCTAGCAGGCAGTGTCCTGCTTCCTGTTTCCTTCTGCATTGCTTAATGTTGGGGAATGGGTGGTAGAAGCAGTTAACCATCTGGCCTAATGCTGTGTTTCTGCTCAGTTCACAGATAATGGCTTGGTGGCTGGAACTTTAGGCTTCTGCTTAGGACAGGGTTTCTCATGGCAATCTTGGTATCAGGCATCAAGCCTGAACTTAATTTTCTTACAAACCCTCAAGTGGGAGGCACCTATTTTCATGCTGGGATACTAGAAACTAGGAGGGAAGCAGTATGTGATCTCTTTTTCCCCTTTCTGCTTCAATTTGTCCTTTCATTTTGCTATACTAAAAGTAGGCACCATGGTCTCTCATTTGTTTTCTTTATATCTTGTGTTAGTACTTTCAGGTGTGATTTGATGTTCAACTTTGCGTGTCTATAGGACTTTACTCATCATGTTGCCTCACTCCATCACCATATAATTTTCATCTGAATATGTCTAATAGTTATGGATACTAAACACTCTTTAACACATTCACTATATACAAATTTCAATGTTATGTATGTATATTATGCATATATAATTGCTTTCAAGTTATTTAAATTGTTTAAAAAATCTCCATGAGTATGTGTGTGTGTGTGTGTGTGTGTGTGTGTGTGTGTGTGTGAGTGAGAGAGAAAGACAGAGACAGAGAGAGACAGAGAGATAGAGACAGAGTCAGAGACAGGGACAGAGAGTTTGCATACCACAGCAGGTGTGTGGATATAAGGGGACAACCTAAGGGAGTCAGTTCTTTTCTTCTACTCTGTGGAATCCAAGCATTGTACTTAGGTTACCCAGTTTGAACCTGAACCATCTCAGTGATCCCTGGATCTTTATAGATAGCAAATAGATACAAGAAGAATTAGTTTACTTTTGCTACTATGTAAAAGCACTTTACATAAAGGATCTCAGAAGGAATCTTGCCTCAAAGACAGGAGAGTATATAAAATATTCTGGCTGACCTTGTTCAATTCATATTGATGGGAAAAAAGAGAGCATGATCCAAAATGAAACATATTTTACAAATCAGACTTCTCTTTGTTGTACTCTCTTAGTATATTTTTGGTCTTATTAAAAAAAAGAGGAATTAATCTATGTTGATTTCATTTTTCTAAGTTGCTGGTCATGGAATCGTTATTCCAATTAATGTACATGATACATTGCTAATACATATTGCATGTGGTTAGATGATTTCTGTCATTACACCAGAGATAAAAATCCCTTGCTATTATTAACTTGCAACTTTGCTATTATAAATAAGGCTGCTATGAACATTGTGGAGCATGTATCCTTATTGCATGCTGGGGAATCTTCTGGATATATGCCCAGGAGTGGTATGGCT
>BDUI01021104.1:23268-42239 GCA_002335545.1 Apodemus speciosus
GATAATTTATTGATATGTCAATTTAGTAGAATAAAGGTATTAGGTTCTCCCTTAAGATCTAGGACCTTGCAAAGCCATGGATGCTGTTAATTCACCAGACAAGAGTTCCATCTTATGGATGGAGTAGTTATATACAAAACAAAAAACAAAAAACAAAAACAAAAACAAATCTTAAACCAGCCCTGTACTCCTGTAGTATCTCTTAATAAGTGTACCAACAGACACACACACACACACACACACACACACACACACACACAGATAAATAGATAGAGAAGGTCTCTCTTCCCCCTCTCTTTCTCACACCCTCCCTTCTCCTCTCCAGTGTTTTGTGTTTTCAACTGTCTGTTTTTTATTTTGGTATCAGGGTAATGTTAGCCTCATAGATTGAATGGTTTCCTCCTATTTGTTTTCTGGTTGAGACTATAGATTTGTTATTGGTCCCTAGTCAAATCTTTGGTAGAATTTTGAGTATTAAGTTATGAATTTAGCTTCCTTAATATTTATGGGCTGTTCAAACAGTCTAGTTCATACTGGGTAAATTATGGAAGACTGCTGATTTTTTTTTTGTGAAGCCAATTTGACAGATTTATGTAAAGCTGCCTATGGCATATCTTTATTATTTTTTTGAGGTCTTTAGGATCTATAATAAATTCCCATTTCATGAATGGTATTGTTTATTGCCTTTCTCCCTTTCTTTATGGGGATTGCTAAATCTGTCAACATTATTGTCTCACCCATTTGTGCCTCTAATATTCTTTTTTTAAACCCCCTTTATTAATTTTCATTTTTTTAATTAGGTATATTCTTTATTTACATTTCAAATGTTGTTCCCTTTCCTGGTTTTCCCCTCCCCTGAAAATCCCATAAGCCACTTCCCCTTCCCCAGTCAACCCTCCCCCACTTCCCTGTCCTGGTATTCCTCTACACTAAGGCATCAAGTCTTTCCAGGACCAGGGGCCTCTCCTCCCTTTGGTGTCTAACAAGATCGTCCTCTGCTGCCGATGTGTCTGGAGCCATGGGTAACTCCACGTGTCTTTATTGTTTAATATATTAAACATCAAGAATTTCTATTCTCATCTTTATTTTTTCTTTTGATTTATTTTCTCTCTTATATTCTTTGGGTAGGAATTTAAATTTTTTATTTGAGACATTACAATGTATGCATTTATTATTACCATTTTCTTACCACTACTGTGTACCTATGTCCTACAAATTTTTATGTGTTGTATTTTCATTTTCTTTGATTAAATAACTTTAAATTTTTCCTCCAGATTTCCTGTTTGACCTTTGTGTTTAAGTTTTTTAGATTTTTTTTTTGTTACAAATTACTAGTTTCTGGCTTGACTATGCTGTGGTTGGATAACAAACTTTCTATGATTTTCACTCTTTGGAATTTACTGAATTTATCATATGGCCCAAGATACAATCTGCTTCGATTTGTGTTCTTATAAGCACTTAAAACATTGTCTACTCTATTGTTTGTGGGTGTCTTGCTTCCATGTATATTAGATACCATTGGCATCTATATTTTTTGTGTTCTTTTGTTAGGATTGTTCTATGAATTTTTGGGAGAGGGGCTGAAATCTTCAACTATAACTGGATTTGTCTACCCCTTTCTGCTCTATTATTTTATTTATTTTTTAATGTATATGTATGTGATGTATGTGATGTATGTGTGTGTGGGGGGGAGTTTCTCATGCCAGAGTATATGTCAGAGGACAACTTTGTGGAGTTGATCTCTCTTTTCATCATGTGGGTTCTGGGGCTTAAAGTCAGATCATCATGCTTGTTCAACGAGTGTCTTTACTTACTGAGCTAGCTTCTGGGGCCATCAGCTCTATTACAACTTTGTTGTTCTGTATGTACATTAACTGTAGCTGAATGGTTGATTCTTGCTTTTGTGTGTGTGTATGTTTTAAATCCAAGCTAGAAATTCCATTCTATTAGTATCTTTAGACCATTTACAATTAGTGTAATTATTCTCATGTTAGGATGTATGTGTACTATTTCTCCTTATGCAAAGTTGTATTCTTATTTCCTCTTCTAATGGCATACTTGAATATTTTTTATTCCAGTTTTTTATTTTCAATCACCCAAGTAATGTAAATTTAGGGTAAAAATATGAATCTGGTTGTTAGTGTTTACAGCTTCTCATAGGTGACTTTTCCTCTGTGTTCTGCTTAACACCAAGACTGTTTTCCTTGGAGTGCTTTGGGTGTAGATGGGAAATGTGGTAGCTTGTTTGTGGACAAGAAGGAGAAGTGGAGAGAATCTCAAAGTAGAGTCTCTTTCTTGGGAGGTATCAGCTCCCTGCCTGCAGACTCTGAAATCGGTACAGTTTGGCATCTTTGAGGTACTAATGATTTGTGTATCTTGTTTTTTTTTTTTTTTTAACCAAAATCCATGTTTCTTTATACTTTCGGACTTAAGTTTTCTTGCATTTTTGATTTGAACAGGGAATTGGGTTTGATGATTTTGTCCCCAAAGTTCCTAGAAGTAGAAGATTCAGATCCTTTAATTTTTCTTCTTAGGACAGAGCTGAGATTTTGTTTGGGGCATTTTATTTTTATAAAATACCCAGGAAATATGAGATTAGAGTAGAGCTTAGAAAAGAAAGAGAAGGCAGAAGACCTGGTCTGAGGTACCCCACTGAGTTGGGCATCACTGTAGACCACGGAGGTATAGCTGTGCTAAGGACCCTCAGCAGCTATGGAGACAAGCTCAGAGTTGTCCTACTCTGGAACCTGGAGGAGCAGTGTTTATCAGAGTTGCTCTAGATGTGTGAACTCCCTCGCACTAGCACCCCTGGATGTGTCCAGAAAGGATGAGTGTCAAATGGCCAGGAAGCCCTAAGCAGAGAGTGAGTCCCCCAAGTGGTAGGGACACCCTGGCCCTCAGCCAATTTCTTGGTAGTCACTGAAGCAAAGGATGACAAGAGGTTCTCCATTGTTGTGACTTGAAGGTATACAAGAAAAGTTTCTATGTTAAAAATATAATCCCAGAGCTGGACAGTAGTGGTGCATTCCTTCAATCCCAGCACCTGGGAGGCAGAGGCAGGCAGATTTCTGAGTTTGAGGCCAACCTGGTCTACAGAGAGTTCCAGGACAGTCAGGGCTACACAGAGAAACTCTGTCTCAAAAAACCAAAAACAAAACCAAAACCAAAACCAAAACCAAAACCAAAAACCAAAACCAAAAACCAAAACCAAAAAACCAAAAAAACCAAAAAACCAAATGTAATCCCCAAAGTCACACATTAAATATGTCAGTGGGTAATTTGGATTAGATGAAGGTATGCCCTTGTGAAGGCATTATAGGCTTCTTGGAGAGAGAAGGGGGGAGGGGAGCACATTCATTCTGTCTCCTTGTGTACCATCTCTGCTTATCTACCCCAGAATCTGGGTGAGCACCAGGACCATGGGCTTGGACTTCCCGGCTTCCAGAACCACGAACCAAATGAACTTTCTTCTTTATAAATGACCCTGTTATAGCTATTTTGTTATAGCTGCGGACTGAGACCATCACGTACTATAGAATGCAGGGCAGTGGCCTCTCCTCGCCTGACTCTGGGCGATCAGTTCACCTATCCTCCCGACAGGGTTCCTTTACCAGCTGACTTCCTCTTCCGCATGGACTCCGTTCTTTTATCTCCCAGCCTGCTTAGGGTTCACATGCCACCGCTTCCCCCACCCCGCTGCTGACTCCAGAGTCATATCCTTTTGGCTTCAGCTCTTGCAGCCGACAAGAGCAGCCTCTGTTCCCCAAACCCCTAGAGGACTGTGCTTGGCCCAGCTCATCCTTTTGATAGAGGCCACCCATGCCTGGGCTCTTGGCAGCTAAGTGGTTATCCAGAGTTCGCCTCCCTCCAATCAGCAGAGTGGGAGGGACAGGGGTGGCTATGTGGGGATGGGGCTGTTTTCACAGGGGACCAGTGGACAGGAAGACCTGTCCACGTGGACAAGGACGGCGTGGGGACAGAGAAAGGTCTTCTAATACTCCCTCACCTCTGGGATTCCTCAGAGTGGACAGTGGGAGGAGATGGCTCCAGAGGTCGCTGGGACCATCCAACGACTAGAAATCCGCAGCCCCTTCCAACTGCTTGGCCTTGTCTGCCTTTGTTTAATCTGTGAATTGCTGGCTCAGCTCCAATATGATAAAGAGTCACATTTGTTAATCTTGGCATCAAAACAGCGTTTAAAAAAATCTGAACAAAACGAAGGGAGCAGTAAGTTTCAAAGATGTAAGGCCAAGAAGGGAAGGAGTGCTTTGTGGATAGCATATAAAGCAAGACAATCCAGCAAACCCCACTCTGGGCTGTGTGAATCTTTTACCCCACCATGGTGGGAAGCTGGGGAGCTTCCATCCGATCTGAACATGAAAAACCAAGTAACTTAAACCAGCAGAAGTGGCTGTCATGGGCACGCCCTGTCTAGAGCCATGCATCAGGTCCCTTTACCGGCAAGCACCGCGCTAGTGCCTCCAGCCTTCCTTTCAGCGTGTTGGTATGACGTGAGAGTCCTTCCCACTCATTCCTCTGTGGAGCACAGCTGCACAAAGTCTGCAGGGACCTTGCAGGTCAGAGCTGGGTGCGAATCTTGTCAGGATTTCTTCTCCCCTCTGGACATCTACGCAGCCCCAAGCACGGGCAGAAAATTATCCAGGGGCTCATTTCAAACTCCGCCCCTCCCTGTCCATTATTATTCATTTCCGGGACAGCCCTGTGGGTGGGGCTTGGTTTTCACAATCCCTTCTTTATAGATACGGATTGCTGATTGTGGATCTCACAGAACCACAAAGCCACCTCTGGGCCTTCTTTCCAGGGATACGTGGAGGCTGTCCCAGAGCCTAGGGCGCATGCTCGACCCAGGGCTCCACCCATCAGTGCTCTAAGAATACTACACCGGCTGTGCTTTCCGTTTTCCTCAGTCATTGTCAAGGTTCCCGTTTGGCCGTGGCCTCTCAAGATGTCAACGGGTCAAGACAGTTTTCTATGCGTTTTCTCCTCTTCGTATTCTGTAAGCCTGGCCATTTTTAGCATTCATGCAACTTCTGTTCTTGATGGAAGCGCTGAATATTCATCTGTTAAAAAGTGTTTTGTGTTGTAAGCTGATAGGGAATCCAGCTCAGAGGAGTATAGGGCTATGGATTCGGGAGAACTTTGATCCAGCATCAGCAGTGGGGCAAGCACTGAGAAGCGCTAGGTGTCCCGCTCTCCCCGTGTCCCAGGGCTGCTATTGAGAAGGGGCACCATGACAGCAGCTCTGCCCCATCCCCATGCCAACTACAACTCCCTTCTTGTCCCTCTCACCAGAGCTGTGGTCCTCAAGAATCGTGGTGACAGACTGCCCAGTCAGGAAAGCAATTGCCACATCAGTGTCAGGATCCGAGTCTGAATCCTCAGCACTGACATAAAGAGTTCAGATGTGGTATTGCAAGTCTAACCCGAGTGCTGGGGGGCGGGCAGAGGCATGCAGACCCATGCAGCAAGCCAGCTTAGCTGAATTGAAGGGGTCCTCAAAAATAAGGTGGCAGGCCAGTCAGATGGCTCAGCAGGAGTTATTTGTCTTCAGCCTTAGGAGCTGAGTTTAATACCACTTGGTTTAAAGAAAGAACCAACCCCTGCAGACGCCCACATGTGTGCATTGGTACAATGTGCCCCCCCACACATACACATACAATATACATACACATACACATACAATATACACACATACAATATACACACATACACATACACACATATACATGCATACACATACATATACACATACATACACAATATACACATACACACATACAATATACACACATACACGTACATACACATACATATACACATACATACACATACACATACATATACACATACATACATACAAATACACATATTCACACATACACATATAATATACATACACACATACACATAATACACACATACACATACACACATACTCATACAATATACACATACATGCACATACATATACACACATACACACACAATATACATACACATACAATGTACATACACATACACATACACACATACAATATACATACACACACATCCACACATTCACACATACACATACATACACATACATACACACATACACATACATACACACACATACACACATACACATAACATACACACATACACACATACACACATACACATACATACACATACATACACACATACACATACAATATATATATACACATAACACATATACACATACACATACAATATACATACACATACACACATACAATATACATGCACATACACACATACACATACATACACACATATACACATACATACACATATACACATACATACACATACATACACACATACACATACACACATACACATATACGTAAAACAAATAAAAGTAATTAAAAATAAATAAATGAATGAAATAAAGAATGATAGAAGACATCAATTGCCAAACTTCTGGCTTCCACATGCACACATACACAAACATGTGCACCTCCCAACATACATGTATACACACATAACATACACACACACACAATTTGCCCATTTGCCCCCTTGATGGGCCAAGGAGGCTGACATGGATGTCCCGGTGCTGTTCTTTCTTCAAGGCTTCATAGCAGCAGAGGCCAGAACCCCACGAAGCATCCTGTAAGACCCCAGCCGTCAATCTGGGCAGCCTTCTCTGCCCAGCCTCATAGAGACCCCATCTTCACATGGATGCCTCTTATCGTGCCCTAGCCCCGCCCACCTCCAATCCCACCAACTGTCAATCTCTACAGCCAGCCTCCGTACTGCCAGCCTGTCCCCACAGCCCCCATTACTACCCCCTATGGACTTCTACCTCACACACCCCCATCTCTCATGGGTGGCGCTCCACAAACCCAGGGAATATCACATGTGCAGCATGTGGCCTTCTGGCCACGTCCCTCTGGCCTCTGCTCTCTGCTGACTGCCCTGTAGTTATGAGAGACCTCTCAGGGCCACGACACCAGCTTCTCCTCTGTGTCTTGCTGCATGGACGGTGGGCAGTCTTAGTATCTTTTGCTCTATAGTCACCATCTGGATTTACCACGCACTAGACGGTGTCAGGATGTGAACGCCTTGGATTGTACACTTTCCTATTGGTCATTCACCCAAGGTCTGTGTGTGACCACACCCCTGCCCAACATAACCTGAACATCATACAGAACTCTATTATAGACTCCATGTCCCACCACCAGCCCCTGGGTCATCACCAACTTCTTTATCTTCATACTCTGATAGATGGACCCTCATGTAGGACACTTCTCTAGCCTCTGGCCTCCTCTGGTGACACAGAAGTTACCATAGGGCTCGAGTGGGAAAAGCTGTGTATTCTTGCAAGCCGGTTGTCCCAGGAAGGAGAGACTCTGTAAGCCACACGTCCTGGGCATGACGCCTTGCTCAGAAGAGACAGTTTGGAGCCTCTGCTTTTATCAGGCCTTGGGCTTGGTCAGRCCTCTCTAGCAATGGGTCCCTGAGCCCTCTCTGTTTCCCCACCACTGTGAAAGGAGCCAGTTTTCTACCACACACTCCCCCACCATGGTGTACGGCCCCAGACTCAGACTTCTGAAACCATGAGCCGAAGCAGGCATTTCGTCTTTCAAGTTGTGTCTCCCCTTTTCTGTTTTTCTGCTTGTTCGTTCGTTTGTCACAGTGACTCAGATCAACACACTTTGGTTCCTAGACCCAGGTCTGCTGACACTGGTGTTAACACGGGTTAGCATGGCTGGCTTCCAGAACTCCCTACAACTATTAATGTGTGGAGAACCAAATGCATGTCTCTCATCCTTTCTCATCCCCTTTAGAGTGGCAAAATACTTCATTTCTGCAACCCCCTCGGCTTGCAGGCGTAGAGATGAGAACAGAGGGGCACGCAGGGCTGAGCAGGCCTCTTTATTGTTGCTGGGTGTGGAGCGTAACACACAGCGCGTGGCAGTCACTTAGCTGGTAAAATATCTCAATAAATAAACAAATAAGCAACATATACACTGAACAGGGACTATAAAAAAGAATGGCTGGCTGAGCAGGCCGTGGAGAACAGGAAGTGTACGGGCAAGAATTCCAGGCTTCCTCGAAACAGTCGCGGGAGGTCTGGGGTGGGAGGGATCTTGGGTTCTTGTTCTGAGAGCCTTGGTCCAGTTTAAACAGGTTCTACAAGAATGCATTTCTGTTTTATTTAAAAATATACATTTAAAAAGAAGGCACTTAGAGGGAAATACAATCCAATATATATCCTTACAAATGCATTCCTGAAGCTAGAACTTTCCAGAAAGTTTCCCCCAACCTAAAACCCAGGAGGAAAATCCAACGGTGACGAGATGAGGACACAGAAGTCACTGGCAGGAAGGCCGGTGCCCATCCCATGGGTATCGCTGAGAAGAATGTGAACCTGGGTCTCTGTCCCCTGCCACTGTTGTCCCCTCTGAACACTTGGGCACCGGGGTCATGAGGAGCCACGAGGTTGTCCAGGTGCCGAAAGTCACAGCCGTGGACACATCCAGTTCCGCTTACGCCTGAGATGTGCAGGTGGGTCTGGAAGAGAGAGAGGGGGAGGGGTGAGATGCCACAGCCTTTGGCTTTAGGGGAAGTATGACCTTCATCTGAGGGAACCTCAGGCTGCAGGTATGGATGGAGAGCTGGCTCCGTTTGACTTGTGCCACTCCCAATTCCTTCCCCGGCAGAAGCTGGGCAGGGATGGACCTCAGTTCCCAGGCCCCGGAAGGCTGCTGTCCACACAGCACCATCTTCTCAGGGCCACACACTGGCTCCTGGGAGAGATGCCCACTTAAGCTTCCATGGCAAGGCCGCTGAGAGGCCGCTGTTGATGGTGGCTGACCAGGGTTAGAAGGGCTAGGGTGGGCATGCAAGAGATTAGACTCTGGAGAGAACTGTCAAAGGCAGACAGATTTCTCTTTGTAAATTCGTAGGAAGCCATAGTTAAATGCCTTGGAAAATAGAGATAGATTCCCAAGGAGTTGCATTAAAATGTATAGAAAAATCCTGTGAGCATTACAACCGATTTCCCCCCAAGTATAAATTCACACTTAGACTACCATAGCCTCAATGTCTGGATAAGTATGTGATATGTGTACATAGCATAGAGTATGTGTGGTGTGTGTATCTGTGTATGTGTATGTGTTGTGTGATGTGTGTGCATAGTGTATGTGTGATGTGTGTGTGTATTATGTGATGCGTGTAAAGTGTTTGTGTATATGTGTGTGTTATGTGATGTGTATGTGTAATGTATGTGTGGTGTATGTACGKATGCTATGTGATGTATGTATAATGTATTATAGTATATGATATGTGTGTAATGTGTGCATGTGGTATATGATATGTGTGGATAGTGTTCATGTGGTGTGTGATATATGTGTATATATGTATGTATGTGATGTTGCCTAGTGTGTGAGGAGTGTGTGTGTCACATGTGTACAGTGAAGTGTGTAGCATACATCGTGCTGTGTTTCTTGCTCCCTCATGTGAGATCCATGACTTTCCATCACTACAATGTCATACAACTGATTTTTAAGCTGTGGGAGGCAATGAAAACTGGGCCGGTAGAACTGGATGCCAATGCTAGCTTATGGGCTCTGCTCTCACGGTGATCTGGTGTAGGAACCTTTTGGGGGGTCACTTAGCACCGCCTCTACTGGAGTTACCTAATGGTAGCATTTGGATGTGGTCAACAGGTCAAAGGTCATGCTCATGGAAAACACTGTATTTACATGCCACACACCCATGACCTGTGGGCAATTCACTTATACATACGTATATGGGCCTACATATGCTTACTATATGCACACGCGTGCCTGCAGCGAACTGGGTGCTCTGCTCAGCAGCAGCCTATCTTCCCTTAGTGAAAGCTGATTTTTGAACCAAATTCCTGGAGGTGGTGTTGTGTCGACAGGCAGGGACGGGGCATCTGCRGGAGGATGTCCAGGTCCGTGAGGAGGCTGGAGGTTTTGACACCAGATCCCCACCACTCGTCTTTGCCCGCCTTGCGCTCACTGAAGATGGGAGCCGGTGGGCGAGCCAGAATAAGAGGGGGCGGCCTTTTAGTTTAAGATGGCTTTATTGTTGCCTGGGTCCCAGAGCGAGGAGGACATATTCGTTGGCACAAGCTGCTATCAGGAATCAGCAGCATGCTGAAAGTCTCACCCAGGTGGGTAGTGAAACCATTGGGGGGTGGGGTTGGGGGGGGGGAACAGCCAGGCCTGAGCCAGCCTCCAGGGCCGCAGCCTTAGCAGAGGTTGCGTCTGTCCTCTTCCTGGCTGTTCAGGGCAGCACACCATATTGCTGCACCTTCACTGGCCAGTGTGCAAAGGCTCAGACTTTCAGCAATACTGTTCCCGAGACCTGAGCTCTGTAAGGGGCTTCTTAAAGCTCCAGAATGCTTCCCCCTTCTGAAGTCATGACAGCAATCTAAAAAGTCTAAGGTTCTCACTAAAATTAGGCATGCATACACACAGGGGCACACATACATACACACACAGACTCACACACAGACACACAGACACACACAGACACACAGAGGCAAATATACACAGACACACAGACACACAGACACACACACACAAATCGTATGCTTGCTTGCTCTCTCTTTCTCCCTCCTGCCTCCTTTTTTTCAAGTTCAGARCACTCCAAATATTTAAGCCTTTTTAAGTGGTCCTGGGCAGAGAGTCAAAGGCTGCTCTATTGGAGAATGTGGTTATAATTAGATAATTAATAGAAGGGGGGGGGGAGAAAGCTAAATGGAAGCCTTCCTCAGTGGGAGGAAATAATTACAGCAGCTTTTGATATGTGAGCTGAGCCAGCCCTCCCTCCGCGGGAAGCACAGGATGGCCCATGAGAAGCCAAGAATGGCAGGGGCTGTCCCAACAGGGCAGGTTTTGGGGGTTGGCTTCATCTGCCGGAGKGGCCTGGGGCTCRSGCAGAAGAAGCAAGTGGCAGGTTCATTAGTCTTCTTGACTGAGAGCCTCCTAACCTAACCCCCTTGATGTCACCTTGACCCCCRCATGTCTGAAGACACAGGCAAATGTAAAACATCTGGGCTCAAGATGGCCTCCCCACCGGAGGGCTACCCGAGCCCCATGCATGGGCCTCCTGTGGCTCACAGTGGCTCTGCCTGCCTCGAGCAGGCTGCAGGGTTGCAGCTGGGCTGAGAGCAGTGTTCAGTGGTCCCTGAACCAGACTCCTYGGGACTGAGAAGCTCACGAGGGCCTCGTGCTGGCCAGAGGAAGGCACGCCACACCAGTGAGTCTCCAGCAAGTGAGACGAGAAGGGCTGGGAGTTTGTCTACCACATGTCTGTCCTTCCATTCTTCCCCCCTCCCCCACTCTTTCTTTCTTCCCCCTCTTCCTTGCACCCGTGTGCACATTCATCCACCTCCTAGCCTGTGGTGTGTGTCTGGCATGTGCAAAGACCAGTGCTAGTTGCTGCAAATGCAGAGAGTCAGAGGATCTGACAGAAGAAACACACACATGTAAACCGGGCCACAGGGGAGGTGCTGAAAACCGTCTCAAGGATAGACCCTGGTCGAGATGCTGAAAATTGTCTCAAGGAAAGTGCCAGCTGGATGCTGCTGCAGGGGAGACTTAGCTCAACTGTCAGAAGCACAAAGTACACATGTGCTTGTACATGCACCTACATACATTCGTTCACACAGAGATGCACATGCATGCATACACGCATATGCAAGCATACACATACATGCGCATAGACATGCACACACATGTATACATATATACATGCATGCACATACACACGTGCACAAACATGCACATACATGCACATGCACACACACACATAAACACATCTGGGTCTTTGATGCGATACTCCAAGAGGTGGAAGGGGAAGTGACCATAGAAGCATGGGTGTGGCCATCATCTATAGCAGAAAGAACGCAGCATGCCTCCCTACCTTACTTGACCTCTTTGCCCCTAGAACGGGAAAAGGATGAACTTTCGGCTCCATAGCGCCCTAAGGCCTGTCGGTTTGCTCAAGTGGGTCAGCCCCTGCCAGTCYGCTCCTGCCTTCCTGTTTTCTGCTTCCTACACTGACACCCTGCTAGCCCTAACGTCAAGACCCTCTTAACTCCTGGGATTCCAGTTTCTCAGAGGTTGGGGAAATGGAAGGCTGAGAACAGCYGGACTCGAAGCTGAGGAAGCCATCAGACCACAGGGGTCCCATTGCTCTTCCAACTTGGGGAGCACTTGGGCTTCTAGAGARCCCYATCTCCTACCTGGGACCCTTCCCGTCCTGGGTGAGTCTAGACMCAAGACAAAGAGCAGGTTGTTTTGAACTATCAGAAACGGCCATAGAAAGYTTAGGGGTGATGTGGTTTTAACCAAGGAGGTGATGAYTGGAAAGGGAGACGTTGAGGAGCAAGCTCCCRGGGTCAGACTTGGGACCCCCTGGGAAGCCTGCCCTGAGATGGGTGTTAGCCACTGAGGAGAGAGAGCAGAAATATCCCTCCAGCCAACAAAGAGGARCGTCTTCAGACTAAAGGGGGGACTTGGGTCTGGAACCATGCCACAAAGAAATTTCTGGATTCCGGATTCTGAATAATAATAACAAYAATAATAAACCAATGGGATTCAGACACAAAAAGAAATAAAGTCAGACTCTCAGCGGCCTCCACCTGTGTCTCCTACCTGACGGTTCTAGAATGTTCGGACCCTTGATGGGACAGGTAGGCACTAGGGAAGCTCTCCAGGTGGAACTCCCAGCTATGGGACCAACAGGAACCTGCTTGGGTGTCCAGCATCTGCCTCCATCGCCTGACAGGAGACAGTACATTACCCGCACTGCTAAATGGAGGGTTGGAAAGATGTGGAACTGCAGAGTCACAGTGGGATGCGCTGGGAGGCCGAYGGGCTCTGGAGCTGGGCTACCYSTAGGCCCTGGCAACCYGCATTTTTTKCATCTCCCCAAAGTTGCAGCGGGGAAATGGCATGAGCCAGGCAGTGGTCCATCTGTGAGCTTGCCCAGGCTTGCCCCAAATTTGCAAGCTTCCTGTATCCCAYGTGCTGAGGTCACAAGTGTGAGCCACCACTCCCAGAAGGCCAKTCTCTTAATGACTGCACTGCTCTATCCGCCAAACTGAGCAAAGAAAACTCAGGACAGAAGAATGGACCCACGACTGACCGCAACCTAAAACAACCCACTTGCCAAAGGTTCATGTGGCCCATGTGAATTGAATAGGTGAACCTAGGTCATGGGACATGAAGCTAACATGGGACATGTGGCTTAACAGAAGCCACAAGGGACAGGAATTCCTACCTGAGCGACGCCAGCTAGTCCAGAGTGCAAGCAAGAGGGTACACTTTCGATTTTATTTTATTTTATTTATTCATGCCTGTTATTTTAGAGCCTAGTTTTTAGAGCCCTTTTAGGTTGATAGGATGGAGATTTCCCATCTATACCTGTTTTCGGTCACAGCCTCCCTCCCTCAAAACACAGCCAGACACCAAGGCAACGGTACAAGTCCCAGAGGAAGGAACATTGACCTGTGCATCTGAATGAAAAACTGTACACCCCAGCAAATCCGCGTGGGCTTTTGCTGCTTTGGTCTGGTGAATGTTGTAAGTAGGGTTTTAGTATGTAGCCCAGGCTGGCCTTGAACTCACAATCCTCCTAGCTCAGCCTTCCAAATGCTGGGATTTGGAAGCAGACGTGAGCCTTGCTACTGTTTTTAAGGATTAATTCCAAATGACCTGAAATGTTAAATCTGTGGATTCAGAATGAATAGCAAGCCACAAGGATGGAGGGCTGGTGCAAGTACCTACTTCATCACACAGGGAGGTCAGGAGGATAGATCTGTAGCTAGACCTTGGGCTAAATAGCAATGACTACTCRAGAATGGGGAGGCCTTAGGGATGTGGTTCAGATTATCTGGGCAAAAACACTAAGCAGGACCATGATAGGACCTATCTTGAAGGTCACGAACCTACTGTGTATGCTCTGAAGGTCATGGAGRCATTTTCTATCAGTGCTCAGGCTAGCCAGACTGCCATGATGGTGAACATTGTGGACGGGAGGAAGCTATCTCCTTCCCTAGCTGGGGCCCTAAGCCAGCTGTGGTGATTTAAAGAAGAATGGCCCCTTAGGCTGATATCTTTGCCCTTTAGTCCCCAGTTGGTGGAACTATTTGGGAAGGATTAGGAGGTGTGGCCTTGTTGGAGAAAATGTCACTGGGATGGGCTTTGAGGTTCAAAAGCCAATGCCCCCTCTATCGCCGTCTCTGAATACTGCCTGGATCARRATGGGAGGCTCTCAGCTACCCCTCCAACGTCATGCCAGCCTGCTTCTCACCACGATGACCATGGACAACCACCAGGAAGCAGTAAGCACGCCCCCAGTTAAATATTTCTTCTAAAAGGAGCCTTGGGCATGGAGTTTCATCACAGCCATAGGACAGTAAGACGCTTGTCAACAGCACATGACATGGCTTAGTAGCTGTCAAAAGAGGAACGCAGGGGACAGACCAGAGAGAATCTAGCAGCTCCCACAGCTTAGAACAGGGGCTTCCGCCATGCCTGGCGAGTGGTGGCTACCTGCTGCAGGAGGCTGGGYGGGCCTGGACCAGGGTGGGCTGAGGACAGCTCAGGTAGAGGGATGAGTAATGGTGGAAAGACAAACTTTGCTATGCCAGTGACAGCTCATGCTGGGGGACAGTGGGCATAGGTCCTGTCTTCTGGCCCTCATACACTATTGTAGAAAACCTCAGAAAACTCAGCTGTCACCTGTTACAGAAGGACCTGTTACAGTGTGGTGAAGACCACACTGACATTACTAGGCAGGGAGAAGACACTATTGACCCCACACCCAGGCCAGCCTTACTCCCCACCACCCCAGGGAACCTCCAAGGCCCTAAGACCAAGAGGCAATGCTGATGTGTGTGTTTTCCCAAAGCCCCTGGCAGCCAGAGTGTCTCGCCTTGACAGAGAGGCAGAAGGAGCCCCTGGGCTGGTGGTTCGCACCAAGCATCTGCAAGGGACCCAGGATGATGGCTCATGCTCATAGTGGGCTGCCTGAGTCTGGATTCTGCAACCCAGAAGCAGTCACAGTGGTCGCAGAGTGTGACCCAGGAGTCTCTCGGTTGTYACTTGGGACCCCTGAGCGACAYATGCATAGATCGAAGTTCCCAGCTTTTCTGGGATGCTTCTGAGCATGCGCAGTCTGGCTGTTGAGCATGCGCAGTCTGGTTATTCACACCCAGTAGCAGCTCAGCCCTGTACAGAAGGAAACTGAGGCTGAGACCACCCCTATGACACAGAAGCTTAGAATAATGGCAGACGCAAGACCGTGGGCATTTTGCTGTTCCCTGTCTGGACCTGGCTCTACCGTGGCCACCATTCTGAGGTTGGGACAGGCTGTTTCAAAGATCTCAGACATTGAAGCTATGGGTTTCTCAGGACAGTCTCTTATGGGCCATGCAGTGGACACTGATGGCCTCCCTCRGAGATCACCCACCCACGATGCTGGGGACAAACACAAAGTCACCTCAGTCAGCTAAAAGGGCTTCATTCCCAACCGGGTAAGAGCTTCAAGGAGAGCACAGGGCCTCTGAAGGGAGACCAGCTCTGGGCAGCCTCAGGCCTGCTGCTAGCCCTAAGCTACACACACACACACACACACACACACACACACACACACACACATACACACACACACCACATACCCTGTCACTGCCTCCCCCAGCAGGCTGTCATTTTGACAAATGCATGTGCACAGACGGGGAAGAAGCAACATGTTTTGCTTCCAAAGGCAAAATCTTCTTCTATTCCAGATCCTGCAGCCAGCTCTGCTCAGAGTCACACAGGGCAGGGCAGGGCAGGGCAGGGCGGGGCGGGGCAGGTCTGAGATAGCGAATAGCTGTAGACAAAGACACCACCTCACAAGGGCCACAAAGCCATGTTAACCTGGATTCTTCTGGCGCTGGCAAATTAGGAGTGATGATCCAGCTGGGTACTAGGAAATGGGTACTAGGTGCTAGGTGCTAGGTATTGGGGGCTAGGTGCTAGGTGCTAGGTGGGAGTGACCAATGGAGACTTATGGGACAAGAGCGGGGTGTGCAACAGTTGGGCTTCCTTCTCTCGTAGACAACACGTCTGCCTGCACATAGCTCTGAACAGCCCCTGGATGACTCAGGTGGTGGGAAGGTCATGTGGGCAAAGTATAGAGCCACAGGGCTGACCTCAACCCCCTGGCCCACCACCAGTCTGGGGCTTCTGAAAGGAAACAGTAGCTGAAAGAGCCCTTTCCGGGAGTTTGAAGATGGGGGGGTGGGGGGCACCTCTGTGGGATGAAGGATGTCAGTGCGCTCTGGAGGAGGGAGAGAGACAGGCTGTTCTTTCTCTGAGGCAAATGAAAACTGCCAAGCAATGGGCCTTCTGGGGCCCATTTGTTTTTATAGTTTCCTCTGGGTGGCTGTGCCCGGGCCCCTCACAGGAGGTTCCTACCCTTCAAAGGGCTATTGTAGCGTTCACCTACCTGAAACAGCAACTGTGTGGTCTCCTTTGCGGGCTTCTGGACCTTGACTCTAGAGAGCTGGGCCAAAGCTTGGCTGTGGATCTCATCAGACAATGAGGAGGCTGTGRCGCTAACCATAGGGTCCTAGGAAGCCAGCCAGAGCAGGGACAGGGAGCCGCCCTGGTGGCAGAAGGGGTCCTTTAACCCTCTAGGACACAAGGCTTCTCTACGCCCAGTAATGAACCATAGGTAACATTGCATTCCCCCCCTGCACCCCCCCAATCCCGGTTTGCATATGATCCTCTCCAGTCCCCCCACCCTCCAGGCGGGTGTGGCGTAGGCCATGACTGTATGTTCCGCTTTGGGACCTGCCGCTCTGATTCTGCTGCAGCTGGTGTGGTCTTAGGAAGGGTGACCCCACTGTATCTGTGCTGCTGAGGCCTCTGTGTCCTCCGGTTGTCTCTGGGTGGAGCATCCTGGCTCTTTTGGACTTACCCTAGGTAAGTCCATTTGCAGGAAGGATTAGGATGATGTTGGGCAAAGGATGGACACAAAGGTCTTCCCAACATCTGTCTTCTCTCTAGCTCAATGACCCACGCATGCATCTGTCCTGGGCTTGCTGAGTGTGACAAAGGGGAACACCTCTTATTCCCTTTATCCCCCTCCCCCATTGAGCTTTGGCTGTCTCCTTCAGGGACTCCGGGCTGACTATTTGCTATGACCCCCAAGTGGTGGCTCCAAAATAACCAGAGCAGGGTCAGGTTTGCCTCTATCCCAGGGTCACTGCAGGGTCATTCTCTATCCACCACACATCGATGATGACCCCACATCCCAGAAGCTAACTCTGTCCCTTTGTCCATCTCATGGGAGCTGCCCAGTGTCCCGCTGGCTAAGCCTTCCYGTTTTGCTGCAGCCTCCTGCTCAGTAAAGCCTGACCTTTCTCCCTCATGGGCCATCCAAAGGCTGCAAAGGACTTTCATTCCCTGACTTCAGAGCCACACTGAGCCAGCTCACCAGAGGAGCTRAGCCCTTTCCAAGCCCCGCAGTCTCCGCATCCAGGAACTACTCCTCGAAGTGACTTACGACTTCCTCGGATACCGCTGAATCAGCTCCCAAATAAGACCCAGGGGAAGAGAAAGGAGGATGAGAAACTGCTCCATCGCAGCCCAGTGGTGACAGAGGCTCCTTCAGGGACCATCTAGTCAGACGTTGTCATCTCAGAGACAGAGAGAGCACAGGACACAGCTGGGCTAAGATGGGCAGCCAGAACTCAAGTCCGGAAACACCATTTCACATGCAAAGCACGGGGCGTGCAAGCACACACTCTGGGGCGTCAACTCAGCAAATGCCTTCAGATGACGGCAAGGAACACCTGCTCGTCCCTCCTACGCCCACCCCCCACACAGCAGAACCAGCTCAACAGAATCTGAAGGATGGGTTCAAGGGGGCACCCTGGGGAGTGGGCATGCAGAGATGACTGGGACTGTCCTGAATCAGCTCGCTGCTCACTTTGGGGACAGGCAGTACAATTCATTGCGGCAAACATGCCATAGGTGTCCTAAGGAAGTACTTGAGTAAATGCTCTCAGGGCTGTGGCGCTGGACTGTGGAGTCAATATGCGTCACAAACGCAAACAATTCCAGTGTAGCGCTGCAAGCTCCTGAGCCCCCTCAGCWCTGTCTGCCGACAGTACAAGAAGGGCCTCAATAGAGAAATGGAGCCCAGTCAAGCGGGTGAATCCGAGGATCTGGGGTGGGCCRGTGTCACTTTGGGGAGGGGCCAGAGACAGACAGGACTATGTATGACAACYTGGAGAYGGTGGTGAATGTTGTGGGCMCAGGCACATTGGATATGCATTGTAGAGTTAAGTCTGGCACGGAGAGATGTGACCTAATGATGACGGAGACCCCCAGAAAACTGGGGACACAGACTCAACGGGGCTGGTGGGGGAGTCACAGAGGCTACACTGATTAGCTCACRCAGAYCCAGGAGTTGCCTAAKCTTCCAAAGAAAAGCAGGTCCTGGGGGTSGGAGGGGGCAGGAGGGGAGACAGAGACAGACACAAACAGAAGGGGAGGGCAATACCACCGTCCTATTAAAGTCGGGTAACTCACTGTGTTAGGATTTGAATCTAGAGTCCAATTCTGCAGCTCTTTGCTTCCTGCCTATGATGGAACTCACAGAGCAAGCTCCAACAGGGGTCTGGGAATGGGCGGTGTTGGAAGGGGTCAAGTGGAACAGCGGGAGGCCCCCAAGAGGGAGAGCAGACAGGTGGCAGCCCCTACTATCCAGGGGACAAGCCATCAATACAAGATAAAGGAACACTCCTACACTGCTGGTGGGACTGCAAGCTGGTACAGCCACTCTGGAAATCAGTCTGGCGGTTCCTCAGAAAACTGGACTTGATACTTCCAGAGGACCCTGCCATACCACTCCTGGGCATATACCCAGAAGATTCCCCA
>BDUI01021108.1:30464-41948 GCA_002335545.1 Apodemus speciosus
CAATATATCAAATTTGTAATTCAGCATTGGCAAAAGCATTTTCTATGTTCATAATGTGATATTGTACACAACTTTCAGCAGTATTTTTCTTTGTTTCAGGATTAGGTTTTTCTTTTGCTTTTTCTTTTCTTTTCTTTTCTTTTCTTTTCTTTACTTTTCCTTTTCCTTTTTTCTTTTTTTATTCTCTACCTAAAACCAAATCTAATAATAGTTTTGACATTGATTTTGAATATTTATGTAGAAGAAATAATGTACCACAAAATATGATAATAGTATCCAGCAAAGTACTAAACACACTGTCTCAAACTATCTAATAAAAGCATACTAGTTACTAAAACAGAATCACAGTGTTCATCATTCCCCTCCCATGATATAGTGAAATGATAAATAGTAATTAATTTTTGAAGTTTCCACATTATAGAGTCATTTGGAAAAATATAATTTRGTGTTTTGGAATCATTATATTTTGACAGAATTTCAGAGTTTAGGGTTTGAATCTATGAAAATAATATGCTATAATGTCAACCTTGCAAAGGATTTATTATACACTAATTAAAAAGCAAGATGAGTACTCAATTATGACATATTGTTTGGAAAAATCAACAGTGTTATTGGTAAAATTAGATTTTCTGTTATAAAAACTTATAAATTCATTACTTCTGCTTGTGTTTCTCTTTCTCTTTTCATCCCCATCACCCATGCATGTGTGCACATGTGGGTGAAAAATAGTGTATATATGTCATAGTATGTGGATTTAATACCTACCTTTTATAAAAAAAAAAAAAATCAAAACTGAAAAGAAGACCAATCAGTCTCTACAAACAACCTCTTAAATATAGGACATTTTGAATGTAACATGTTGCACATATTACAACAATCTGCAGAGGTTGGTTATCATATTCAACCATTTTGGTGTTCAGAATTGAACTCAGCTCATTATGGTTTACAGACACTACTTAATGACCCAGAAATTTCTCTTCATACTATTAAGAAGAGAATGAAGGCTCTCTGCTCCTCCCTGTTCCAGAGACAGACAGATCTTCTTGTGCAGTGCCAGTCTTGTCCTGTAGACCAAATGGTGAAGGTAGGTATGAACAGATTTGGCTGCATTGGGCACCTGGTCACCTGGGCTGTCTTCTGTTCTCTGTCTGGCATAGTGGAGATGGTTGCCATCAACGACCCCTTCATTGATCTCAACTGCATGGTGTACATGTTTCAGTATGACCCCACCCATGGCAAATTAAATGGCACAGTTAAGGCTGAGAATGGGAAGCTTGTCATCAATGGACAGTCCATCATCATCTTCCAGGAGCGAGATCCTGCAAACATCAAATGGGGTGATCCTGGTGCTGAATATGTTGTGGAGTCTAATGGCATCTTCACCACCATGGAGAAGGCCAGGGCCCACTTGAAGGGTGGGGCCAAAATGGTCATCATCTCCACCCCTTCTGCCAATGCCTCCATGTTTGTGATGGGTGTGAATCATGAGAAATATGACAACTCTCTCAAGATTGTCAGCAATGCATCCTGCACCACCAACTGCTTAGACCCCCAGGCCAAGGTCATCCATGACAACTTTGGCATCATGGAAGGGCTCATGACAACTGTCCATGCCATCACTGCTACTTGAAGCCTGTGGATGGCCCCTCTGGGAAGCTGTGGCATGACATCTGTGTGGCTGCCCAAATCATCATCCCTGCATCCAGTAGTGCTGCCAAGGCTGAGGGCAAGGTCATCCCAGAGCTGAACGGGAAGCTCACTAGCATGTCCTTCTGTGGTCCTACCCTGAATGTATCCATTGTGGATCTGAAGTGCTGCTTGGAGAAACCTGCCAAGTATGATGACATCAAGAAGGTGGTGAAGCAGGCATCCGAGGGTCCACTGAAGGGCATCCTGGGGTACACTGAGGACTTTCATGCAGGACCTTCTCCTGTGACTTTAACAGCAACTCCCACTCTTCCACCTTTGATGCTGGGGCTGGCATTGCTCTTAATGACAATTTTGTAAAGCTCATTTCCTGGTATAACAATGAATACAGCTATAGCAACAGAATTGTGGACCACATAGACTACATGTCCTCCAAGAAATAAGAAGCCCTGACCGCCCACCCCAGCAAGAAAGCAAGAGAGAGACCCTTAATGTTGAAGAGTTCTTGTCCCAACTTGACCCACAATACTGAGAAGCTGCCTCATTTTCCATCCCGGACCCCCAGAATAAGAGGAGGGTCCTAGTGAGCCCTCCCAACTCTCTTGAATACCATCAATAAAGTTTGCTGCACCCTCCCCCCCAAARAGAAGAGAATCAAGACACAAAAATCATAAATATAGAATCTGTATCAAACTGTCTAAGCATGAATGGAAAATTGTGTTTTTGTTAAGTTATAAATAATTCCTAGTTTCATTCTTAYATCTAGATTTATTTTAATCAGAAACATAACATTTTTAATAAGAGCATAACTTTTTATGAATATCAAAGCACTAATTTTATCTAATACAAACAAAAAACAGTGTCATTGTCCAATGTAAAGGAAAACTATTGTTATGGTACTTTGTTTCTCTTAAAACCATAACATGTACCTCCTATACTATAGAGGTCATTTGTAGAGGATGAATGTTCACCTTTTTCTGTTTTATTTGAAACATCTTTTTAGATAGTGAATGATGAGAATCCATAAGACAAATCTGAACACTAATTTCTAGGTCATGGAATGTCTTTCATGAACAACTTTTCTGAAAGCATCAAGACTCTGAGATCTGTACATAATTGATTTCTTCAAAACTAATATTGCCTTTGAGGCTGGCAAATGTTCACTTGCCATGAAAGCACAGAGTTCACTACTCAGCAACTTCATAAAAAGTGGTGGCTTGCCACTGTAATCTAACCTGTGAGGACTATGAGACAGGGGCCATCCTGAAATTCACTGTTCAGCCAACCTATCCAATTTGTGTGCATTTGGTCCAGTGTGCAAAAGTGACTCAAAAAGTAAGTTGGAGAATAAGTGAGAAGCTTGACATTGACCTCAGGCCTCCATAGACATATACTTGCATGTATACTAACACATGCATACAGGAACTTTCACAAATTGACAGACACACTCAAATTAATAAAAAAAAGCGTATTAAAAGTTATTAAATAACTTAATACACTTTTATAAAAAGTGTATTAAAAGTATTAAAAGTCAGTATCACAATGAGAATTAAAAAACAAAAAGGAAGATTAAATGTGTCTGTTAAAACAAAGTAAAACAAAAGCTAAAACAAACTATTTCTCAAAAAAGTGTAATCTGTTCGAAGTTATTTCAAGTAGTTCTCCTTATTTGGCCAACATAGTATAATTCACTGTGTGGTATTCTTACCATTTCCCCTCGATTCACCTATACTTATACTTTACACAGCTCTATTAAAAACATGAAAAAATTACAGGCAAAAAACCAAAATCCCCTCCAGGATTTGATATTCCAAATATGTCTACAAGGTATGTGAAATTGCAGTGACTTCTTAAAGTAGGAAGGTGTCTAGAAGTAGGATATTTTAGTTAAAAACAACAAAAACAACAAAAAAAAACTTTTATCTGCAAAATTCAAAATCTAAGCCCTTTATAATGTCTCAGCAGGCTTAACTGGTTTGGATTTACAGATTACAACCATTATTTTACCTTCTCTTAGGCTAGAATAGATAGGCAAGATGGGTAATGACTGTGAATTGAGATTTATATTCAAAAAGATAGCTCTTCAGTATAATGTTTCTCACCTGGTAGGATGGTGTATATATATGACATTCTCATGAATAAAGAGACATGATGCTCTATGACAGAACACAGATGTTGGAATATCTGAATGGATCACAGATGTTGATATATGAAAACATGTCTGACATTAAATGTGCATCCAGTCATGAATGTTCTTCCTATTTCTCTAAGAAGATAGTNAAAAAAAGCGTATTAAAAGTTATTAAATAACTTAATACACTTTTATAAAAAGTGTATTAAAAGTATTAAAAGTCAGTATCACAATGAGAATTAAAAAACAAAAAGGAAGATTAAATGTGTCTGTTAAAACAAAGTAAAACAAAAGCTAAAACAAACTATTTCTCAAAAAAGTGTAATCTGTTCGAAGTTATTTCAAGTAGTTCTCCTTATTTGGCCAACATAGTATAATTCACTGTGTGGTATTCTTACCATTTCCCCTCGATTCACCTATACTTATACTTTACACAGCTCTATTAAAAACATGAAAAAATTACAGGCAAAAAACCAAAATCCCCTCCAGGATTTGATATTCCAAATATGTCTACAAGGTATGTGAAATTGCAGTGACTTCTTAAAGTAGGAAGGTGTCTAGAAGTAGGATATTTTAGTTAAAAACAACAAAAACAACAAAAAAAAACTTTTATCTGCAAAATTCAAAATCTAAGCCCTTTATAATGTCTCAGCAGGCTTAACTGGTTTGGATTTACAGATTACAACCATTATTTTACCTTCTCTTAGGCTAGAATAGATAGGCAAGATGGGTAATGACTGTGAATTGAGATTTATATTCAAAAAGATAGCTCTTCAGTATAATGTTTCTCACCTGGTAGGATGGTGTATATATATGACATTCTCATGAATAAAGAGACATGATGCTCTATGACAGAACACAGATGTTGGAATATCTGAATGGATCACAGATGTTGATATATGAAAACATGTCTGACATTAAATGTGCATCCAGTCATGAATGTTCTTCCTATTTCTCTAAGAAGATAGTYTTAAAATAAAACATTTTCTGCAGTTGTGGTTCAATAGGTGAAATGTTTTCTGTGCAAACATAGGAACAAAAATTGACGCATAGCACTCACATTTTAATAAGGCAGGATATTCACATGGCTGTAATTCTAGTTTTGCATGGCTGTAATTGACATAGGATCTCAGTGGCTTTTTGCTCAGTTTGTCTATCTGTAAAGCCAGAGCTACAGGTTCATTGAGAGATCTTGTCTCAAAAACTAAGATGGAGATGTTGAAGGGATGACTAAGTGGTTAAGAGCACTTGCAGCTCTCCTAGGGGACCTAAGTTCAGTTCTCAGTGCCCATATATGCTAACTCATAACTTTTGGTAATCACAGTTCCAGGGTATCCAATAACCTGGATTCTGGTCATATTGGACACCTGCACATAAGTGGCATATATCCACGAATGTGCACATGCAAGAGCATACATTTGTGTACATGTGCATACACATACATACACCACACATATACACATGACACACATACATACAACACATATATGCAACAGACACAAATGTACACACATAAAACACACACCAATAAAAACTTTAAAATTACAAATAGAAAGGGGAACATATTAGAGGACATGTGACATTGACTTGTGGCTCTGCATGTTTGTGCACGCGCAAGTGCACACACACACACACACACACACACACACTGCATAATGAAATAACTAAAACTATCATACTTATACTTTAAAACTATTTTCCGTCCTAAAATAATTTAAAATGTGAAGAATTCTGAAATGCTAGTCATATCCATAGTAGAGCCGTAAGGAAGAAAGTTTTGCCTAGCATGGTGGTTGTGACATATGCCTTTAATCCCAGCAATCAGGAGACAGATAGAGGTGAATCTCTGAGTTCAAGGCCAACCTGGTCTACATAGTAAATTCCCATACATCTAAAGCTGAACAAGAAAATTCTAACAACAAGCAAAATGGTCCACTCCTCTTTGTTTGACTTTGCTGGATTAAGATGTGGGCTTCTCCTTTATAAAGGGCAAAAGCTTTCTTTCAGATTTTAAATCAATTCATTATTTACATTTTTCTGATTTGTTTTTATTTGATATGAATAAGTATCTGTCAAGTATTATGAAGTAAGACCAAGAGAAACCACCACACTAATATTCTTAATGCCTAATAGAAAGTCTGCTTTGCTGGCCTGTGGCTACACAAATACTTTGTCCAAATCATACAGCTCCAAGCTTTATAAATCTGAGCCCTTTACACACACACACACACACACACACACACACACACACACACACACACACACAATGTGTTCTGCTTGGCACACTTCAGTTAGTAAGTAGCAGAACTACAGAATCAAAATACAGAATTGGAACATGAAAGGATTTGCTCCTAGACACTTCTGAAGTCACATCCCAGGATCAATGACATGACAGTTCTTCCTGAGTGGGAAGGTGGGAGACATCTGTCTTCTTGTTTCCACAAGCATTATTCCCTACATGCTAGCTTTCAAATCCTATATTTTGTTCTATGGTGTAATCTTTGCTATGGTCTGGGGGCATGTTAGAATCTGTTTATGAACCATGTACCTACAGTGGTCTCAGAGGCTAGAAAAGGACATGTGGTTCCCTGGAACTGGAGTTACACTGATTTGTAATCAAACATGCATGTTCTGGCAACTGAAGCTGGGATCCTCCCAAATGTAGCAAAAGCTCTTAATCACAAAGCCACTGTTTGTGTCCCCTCTTTTAAAGTTTTAAACATACTCTCTAGACCTTAGGCTTTTTTCAATTCATTATACTCTTTTTCTATCTTCCCCAGAAGAGAAAAAAATATCTCCAGCCTTATTGATTGTCTGAATGACTGATTTGTTGAATTTGTCTGTTCCCACAAGGATGGTAGTTAGTCTTCAATTCCAAGTGTTCACATGTATGGAAGTCATAGGACAATCTAGGATAGCTTTTTCAGGTGCCTTCCACATTGATTTTGAGAAAAAGTCTTTCCCTTGGCCTGTAGCTTATCAAGTAGTCTACACTTGCTGACTGGCCACTGAGTCCTAAGAGTCCCCTGTTTTTGCCTTTCTACAGCTGGGATAACAGATACCTATCACCAGGCTCAGCATTCTTTCATTTGTTTCCTAAAAATTCTAATGGTCAAACTTCCGGTTCTCATGCTTGCAAGGCTGACCTACCTACCTAGAKTTGGCTTATTTTCATAAACCAACTTACAGCAGGCCATCCCACTAAATACTTCTTAGTATTTGTGTCTCTCATAAGATCACCAGAATTGACACTTGCCTGTTGTCTTTTATTCTAGCTATTCTATAACCTTTCCCCTTGTTTCTGGGACTCTTTATTCTCTGTGGCTTTGCTGATAAACCATTTATACACTTCATTCTCTGATCTTGAGTCTTTTTTATGTTTTTTTTTATTTTTATTCTTTAATTTTTTTAAGTCCAGACTTTATTCCACTCCCAGTCCACCCTCCAACTCTTCCACATTCAATACCTCCTTTCTCTAAGAGGATGACCCCACTCCAACCACACCCAAACAGACCGTCCTTCCCCTGGAGCCCCAAGTGTCTGGATGGTTAGGTGCATCTTCTCTGACTGAGCCCAGACTGGAAACTCCTCTACATGCACTGGGAGCCTCTTATCAGCTGAAGTATGCTGCCTGGTTGGTGGCTCAGTTTCTGAGAGATCCTTGAGCCCAGATCATTTGAGATTGCTGGTCTTCCTAAAGGGTTGCCCTCCTCAGCTTCTTCCTGCTTTTCCTTAATYCAACCACAAGGTTCATCAGCTTCTGTTCATTAGTTAGGAATAAATAGCTGGATTTGACTCTTTCAGCTGCTTTTTGACCCTTTTGTAGGGTAGTTTGGCCAAAAAAGTACAGAATCCCCAGGATACAATCCACAGAACTCAAGAAGACTAACAAGCTGAAGGTCCCAAGTGAGGCTGCCTCAATCCTACTTGGGAAGGAGAAGAAAGCAATCATAGAGTTGGGAGGGAAGGAAGGAGGGATGGAGGGACCTGGGTTGGAAAGGTGACAAGGAGAGGAAGAGGGAAACATGATCAGGTATTGGGGGTGGGTGGCAGGATTGCATCCCCTGAGGGCCAGCAGAAAGAATCAAAACAGGCAACAGTGGGAGGTAAGATGGTAGGGGTGTGTTCTAGAATGGACCAGAGACCTGGGAGGTGAGAGACACTCAGAATTCTAAGGAACCTTAGATGAAATGCCCTACAGTGGGGAGAGGGAACTTGTAGAGTCCACCTCCAGTAGAAAGACCAGGGCATCAAGTAGAGGATGGGGTTGCTATCCCACAGTCAAAAACTCTGAACCAGAATTATTCCTGTTAAAAAGAATTGCAGGAACAAAAATGGAGAAGAGCCTGTGGAAAGGGAAGTCCAGTGACAGGCCCAAATTTGGATCCAGATCGAGGGAGGCTCCAAGGCCTRACACTATTACTGATGCTATGATATGATTATAGACAGGGGCCTATCATGATCATTTATTTTGGAGCTCCTCAAGGCTCAATTTAAGGTTGTCTTATTTTATATCTATAGTTGTTGTCTTGCAAAAAGTCTCAAACATCCATGATTTTAGTAATGAAATTTATATTGAGGAAAGGCAATATTTCTCCAAGGTAGGGGCTCCATACCCAGCTATCTTTCTGATATATGGAGTTTCTATGAAAACAATAATAATGGCTCAGGAAGTGGCTCAGTGGGTTAAATTCTTGCAAGCCTGGTGACCTCAATTGAGAATCCAAGTAAAAAAGACAAAGCAGAAAGACAGAGTAGCACATATGTTTGTATTCTCATGTTTCAAAAGAAATATGTGGGATTTGGGAAACAGAAACAGTAGGATATTGGGAAACAGAAAGATGAGCTAACCTGGCTGACTTATGCAGTGAATTACAAGAGAAACCTTGTCATAAAGATGGTAAGTGATAAAGGCCAACACCTGAACTTGTCCTCTGACACACTTAAACATATGCCTGAGTTCACACACATACACATCACATATATACTACACACAAAAATACACATGGACATACAGAGGGAATTTTCTAGGCTATAAATGATATTTTCTAAATATGGCCATTTAGGGTTTTTAGTGTTGCCAGCTTCAGGAAACAACAAAATGTCCACTGTGTTTTAAACTCTAAAATCACCATTTCTCCTTAACTCTTTAAACTACATCAATACCACATCCTGTGTTTCCAAAAACATTCTTTAAATGTTCATTTCCTTTTATATTTTGCCTTAGTTCCTTTTTAATTTCAGTAATAAAACACCATGACTAAGGCAACTTATAAAAGAAGGCACATAATCTGGGCTTAACAGTTCCAGAGGGTTGAATACATGACCATTATGTTGGGGAACATGACAGTAATTAGGTAAGCATGGCACTGGACCAGAAGCAGAGAGTTCATACCTATATCTGTAAGTACAAAGCAGAGAGCTAACTCAGAATGGCTTGAAACTCTGAAACCTCAATGCTCACCCCAACTGACACACTCCCTTCAAGAAGACCACACCTAATTCTTCCCAAATTTTCTACCAGCTGGGAAGCAAATATTCAAACATATAAACCTATGGGGTATATTTTCATTCTAATGTCCACATAGATCTTAGTTGCACATACTATTGTAATTTCAACATTTTCAATAGATTCACTTCTTCTTTGCCAGAAATGTCTGTAAACAGTAGCCAATAGATCTCTTGAAAACACAATTCTTAATGTTAATTACCCTGGTAAAACCCATTAAATGATTTTCTATGGCTATCATAAAAATTCAGATTTTAATATACCCTTCTATATCAAAAATGAAGTTAGCCCACTTTCCTCCCTGATCTTTTCATGACACCCAGATTCCTTTTAGCCATACAATACTGGTCAGTATATCTGACTTGATATGCTCTCCTTACAGTATCTTCTAGGTGCAATAATTTTCTTGCAACTTGAATTTGTCTAATTAAACTTACCTTTCACATGTCTCCCACACACATACACACATACACACACATAATATGCATATATGTATACATATATTTCATAAATATGTATGTATGAAGTATATATATATATATATATATTTCTTAACCCTTTTACAATTTTTAGAATACTTTCAATTGTTAAATCATTTCTGTTTTATTTGTATATTTATTTATTGTGTTTTTGTGTGAGCATGTGTATGTGGCCTATGTGTGAGTGGTGGGCCAATGTGTGTGTGTGTGTGTGTGTGTGTGTGTGTGTGTGTGTGTGTGTATGTGTGTACAAATGGAGGATCCAGGAAAACATGGTGTATCATTATTTTTCACGATTCACCTGTGGTGATTTGATTGAAAATAGACCTCTATAGYCTCATAAAGAGTAGAACTGTTAGTGGATGTGTCCTTTTTAGAGTARGTGTGGCCCTACTGAAGCAAGTGCATCACTGGGAAAAAGATTTGTTTTCAGAGGCTCAAGCCAGTCCTATTGTCTTCCTGCTGCCTTGGGTTCTGGATGAAGATTTCTCAACTATTTCTCCAGCACTCTGTCTGATTTAGCATGCTTCCCACCATRGTGACAACAGACTAAACGTCTGAATTGTAAACCAGCCCTCAATTCAATCTTTTCCTTTATAAAAGTTGCCTTGGTCATTGTACCTATTCACAGTAATAGCAACCCTAACTATAACATTGCTTTATGCCTTTGAGATAGGGTCCACCAGTGAGTGCACCAGTAGAAAGACTCATAGCCAGCAAGCTCCAGTGATCCTTCTGTCTCTGACCCTGCCTCAGCTGTGAGCTTATAGGATCTCAATATTTTACATATGTGACATAATCAAAACTCATGTCCTTATGCTTGCTCAGCAAGTGTGCTCACCTACCAATGTGTCTAACATCATGTGTCTAACCCAACACATGATGTGTGTATATCCATGTGTATGTGTGTATTAATGCATGTGTATACACACACATCGAGACAGACATGTGGATTGAGACAGACATGTGTGGAGATCAATGAAATATTATTTCATTGTCAGTTCTTTCATTCCATCCTATTTATGAAGCAGGATCTCTTTATCCCTTCTGTCTCTGCACTTACACGCAAGTGCTTGCAGCACAATTCTCCCTTACTATTTCCTTAAAATACTAAGGAGGTATTACAGATGAGAGCCACCCATATGACTTTGCCGCATGTATTAAAATAGATTGTCAGCATTATACAGCAAGGGCTTTTACCTACTAAGCTACAGCATTCTTTCCTGTTCCTTATCTTAATCTTGAAAAAATAGAACTGGGAAAGTATATACAAAGTACTAGTTAATATTCCTTTTGGGTAAGAAGCATATTGAGAAATAGTGAAAATACTTTTATGACTATCAGGACTTAGATAAGTCAATGTCAGGGTGCTATTCTAGGCTAGTACATGTAAATCATACTTAGGTAGTTATTGGCGTGCTACTCTAAGCCAGTACATGTATGTAATTCACAACTAGGTAGATGTTAGGGCACTATTCTAGGCTACTAAATGTAAGTCATAACTATATAGGTATTGGGCTTCTATTTGAGGATAGTACATGTAAGATTCCATTTAATGTTCAATGAGACATTTAATAAGAAATTGTTTAGTATTTTTTAAAGATTTATTTCATTTGAATTTGTTTGCGTTGAGTGAGTGTGTGTGTGTTTGAGAGAGCAAGAAAGAGAAAGAGAGAGGGAGAGAGAGAGGGAGAGAGAGAGAGAGAGAGAGAGAGAGA
>BDUI01021116.1:20067-31935 GCA_002335545.1 Apodemus speciosus
ATATGGGCCTCACTTGATACACCGTTAAGAAGAGTTATGTCCAAACAAATTTAAATGTTTGTTTTCCATAGGCTACTGACTCTGCTTTTCTCTCTCTCTCTGGAAACATACCTTTCTCTTTATCCAGTGGTTCCTGGGAGAGGATAGTGGACAGTACTGTGTTTTTCCACACCCCCCTCTCCTGAGCTAGAGTGGCTAGGAACTGCAGCTCACAGCTGCCGCTCTCCATCAGGGTCTCATGCGCCACCTATGACAGTAAATAAACAYATCAGTTAGATGCTTTCAAGTGTAATTGAATAAGCCAAACATCTATGTTAAATAGGCAAGTAATCTCACCTGCACCAAGGTCTGAAACTGTTCCCACTGTTTATCTGATAGCTCAACAGGTAGACACAGTAAAAGTTCAACACAGCTTCTAAAAAAAGAAAAGGATACAAATGATTATTGAAAATAAAACAAAAAAATCAATAATCCTACTGTTAGARTATTATTTATTTAAAATAAATCTATTTTAAATTAAATATTATAAGACCTGAGACATAAAATTTACGAAAAAATTAATTATGGTGTTTGATTCCTTTTTCAAAGTTCTACTCACAATGCCAGGCGTTCCAGAACCAAGGCTACACTTTCACATTCAGAGGTAAGGTACGGTCGAGCTTTTACATAACTTTGGATGGCCACTGTGTATACCTCCAGTAAAGGTAAAGGGTCTTCTGAAGTTTTCCATTTCTCTGCATATTCAAGGAGTGTCTGTTTTGGAAGGAATAATAAAACATTCAAATGTAAATAAAAAATATACTGACTAATCAATTATGTTTTTCTAAGTGTTCTGAACAAAAATATCGCCAATATGTCTCCATCATGGCTGTACCTCATGCTGGCAGCCAAACTCGGTAATGTATCAATTTCCCAAGTCGTACTGGTTCTGAAGGCATGGAGAAGTCATGCCATAGTTGGAGGAGAAAGAAAAACATTCTATGTTATAATCAGACTAAAGGAATTCGTGTCCAAACAAAATAGCCCTTCAGAGAATACGATAAGGAGCACGCAGYACTGAAGAGGSAGARGCACAGCCGGGAGGGCAGGCCACAGAAAGGAAACGGGAAACTATGGCTGAACTCCGAGGACTGTGACGATAGCAAGAGCAAGTGCACATGTGTCTGCGTGTGCACACATGCACACCTACTGACAAGAACTCTACATACTGATGGTCTCAACTAGCCAATGAGAAAACACAAGTGAGATGATGGACTGACAAACTAACTCCAGGGCAGGCCTGGTAGCARAGGCCTTTAATCCCAGGAGGCAGAAGCAGGAGATCTGGGAGTTTTGGCCAGACTGCTGTACATAGCGAGGACAGCTAAGACTACATAGTTCTCAAACAAAACAGCAGCTACAGCAAAAAACCAACTTTCTGTTGTTTACAAGGAACTTTAAAGATACCTTAAAGACRAGGGAAAGAAAATACCCCAAGCAAATGGGACTGGGAAGACAAGTTGTTACTATCCTAACTTCTGAAGCCTGATAAAATAGGCTTCGAATGAAAACTAATCAAAAGAGATAACGAAGGGGCACTTCATCCTAGTCAATGGAACAACAAACAGAGAAGACATTACACTACTAAACATATATGCACCAAACTCCAAACACCCAACTCTATAAAACAAATACTACTGGAATTAAAGGATTAGCTCCAATTCAGTACAGGAGGTGATTTCAATACCCCATTTTCTCCTCTACACACATCCAGATAATATCAGAATTAAACGACACCCGACATCAAAAAGACCTAACAAGTATCTACAGACTATCTCACTTAAATGCCAAAGAATACACATTCCATCCAGGAGCCCATGGAAGCTTCTCTGGAATGGAACATATCCTGGTACATAAAATAAATCTTAACAAATTCCCAAGAAACCCGAAACAATTTTGAAATGTGTCCTAGCTGACTACAATGCAATAAAGGTTTAAAAATTCAACAGCAAATGAATGTCTAGTAACTATACAAACTCATGTAGATCAAACGACATATTACTAAATGATAAGTGGATCAAAGAAATCAAGAAAAAAATTAAAAATCCCACAATTAAAGGGACATGAAAGCACAACTGAACAAATGCTCGGGAATGCCGCTCTAAGGGCAGTTATAGCTCTAAGTGCCTACGTTTAAAATTCAGAGACCGAGTAAGTAAATGACTTAATAATATAACTCAGAATTTGGGGAAAAAAGAAGAAATAATAAAAGTCAGAGTATAAATTAATGGAATAAACACAAAGAAAGCATTAATAGGAGTCAATGAATCAAAGAGCGGTGTAAGTATGACCAGAGACCCTTGAAGGCAGTATTATGCTAAGAACCAAACTCAGGTAAAGAAACAACAACCGAAAACTACAGGTCAATATCCCTGATGAACAGATGCAAAAATCCTAAATACAATACTTGTATGCTCAATATAGGCATCAAAGATCATTTACTTCAATTAAGTTGGCATTATCCTAGAGATAAAGGGATGATTCAGCATATGCAAATCAGTAAAAGTAATAAAATAACACAAATGGGCAAAAATCACATGATCATTTCAACAGATGCAGAAAAGGCATCTAACAAAAGCCAACATGCCACCATAATCAAAGCCCTAGAGATGAGCAAGGGTCTTTACTGCACACCCACAGGCTTGGGCCATCAGATGAGTGTCAGGCACCAGTGACGAGCACAGCAGTGACCCTACCTCCACATACCACAGGGAACGTAGCTAGAGCCCCACACCATGGACTCAGTGAGCTCAGGGCCCTTCTGCAGATCAGCATCRGGCCCAGTAACTTCTCAGGATAGAGGAAGACTGGAAACAAATGGGCCACAGTACTACCCAGAAGGTACAGAGCTGCTTGAATTGGTGTTGGACACTGAGAGGAAGGAAGCAGAGAGCTGTGACTGCCTGCAGGGCTTTTGGCTCACACAGTCCCTGGGTGGGGGAACTGGCTGTGAGATGTGTATCCCTCCTTATCAGCAAGATCAAAGAGGAGTATCTAGAAAGAATCATGAACAGCTTCAGCGTAACACCATCCCCCAGGGTGTTGGACACAGTGGAGGAGTCCTACAGTGCCACCCTTCCAGTCCAACAGCTTGTGGAAAACATAGATGAGATCTATTGTATAGATAATGACATGTGACAGGCTTATCATACATATCTGCTTCAATGCTTAAAGCTGACTGTACCCACTTATAAGCCACCTCCTATTTGCCACCACAAGTAGGGTAACCCCTTGTCTAGAAAAATGGCACCCTCTCCCTGCCAATGCTTCTTCAAGCCTGGCTTTGTCCCCTTGACCAATTGGGAAGCCAGCAGTACACCATGCTGACAGTGCCTGAGCTCGCCCAGCAGATAGATGTCTGATGGCTATCTGTACCTCCCATTGCCCTGTACTGCTGTGGGTTCTAACTGACAACTGCTACCATGTTTAGGTACTACATACACATGAAGGAGGTGCTACAGATGCTTAACATCCAAACATGAACAGCAGGGACCGGTGCAGTGGATCCCCAATACTGTGAAACAGCTGTCTGAGATGCTCAGGGACCAAATATGCCCTTCACCTTCCCTGGCAACTGCACCACCATAAGGGACTGTTCTCAGAGGTCACAGCGATGTTCTGGCGCAAGGACTTCATGCACTGATGGATAAGGGCACAGAGTGGGTGTGTTCTCCAAGGTTCCAGGRGACTACAGGAAGAGGAGGAAGTAGCCTAGAACTGTCTTAGCAGCTGAAACACAGGAGCAGTGTGAACTCCGCRTTCACTCAGAGCTCRTCTTCCTATCGCGTCCACTGTACATTTGCTGCCCGATTCCCGCATTGTTCGTATAAATTCCACCATCAAACCAATTTCATGTTGTGAAGCAAAGTCCCAGAGAAAGCAGAACTTCAGGAATCTTCAACACATAAAAAATAAAGGCTATATATGACAAACCCACAGGCAACATCATCCTAAAGAAAGAGAAACTTAAGACAATCCCATTACAGATAAGGATCGGCCAGAACTGCCCACCATCCACACTCCTTTTTGATGGAGTGAGTACTCAGCACATGAGCTGGAGCCACAGGGCAAGAGAACAAACCCAGTACAGACAGGAACGAACTCAAACTATCCCTATTTCCAGATGATAGAACAGACACTCACTAAACATAAGAGAGCCTAAAAACTTCACCAGGAAACTTCTAGACATGTCGAACACTTTTAGAAAATCTGTAGAAAACCGAATCAACTTATATAACGGTAGCCTTTTTATACACCAACAGCAAATCAACTGAAGAGAATCACGGGCACAGACCCACTCCTACCATCCATACATACAATGGGCAAGGGACAAAGTATGTGGCAGGTTTTGTTACCACTTGGGAATGTATACTAAACAGATCAGACTTGCCTTTCTCACAGAACAGGAAGTTTTCTGGATGTCATCAAGGTTGTGTATTATAATACACTCCTAACTATTCAAAGTAGAATAATTGGCTTTTATTTGAAGCCACAAAATTCTTAATGCATAATAACTCACATTATATTATTTGAAGCCACAAAACTCTTACTGTATAATAACTCACACATTATATTCTTTCACAAACTGTATGGTGTCTTTATCTCACCTGGAAAGTATTCAGGAAGTTTTTATAAATAATAAAATTTCGTTCAAAACCTATGACCTGGAGACAAGTCCTACGACAAGCCTGATTAGGCAAGATTAGTGGCTATGAGTAACTTTATTTTAGCATTTTCTGGGAAGTTATGCTAAGTTATCCATACATTACTTATTTCTAAAGCAAATACACAAATAAACATCATTATTTAAAGCAGAAAAAGGAAACAAAGTATCACTTTGTATTTGAAATTTGAATAATCTTTTTTTAAAACCTATGCAGACAGTAAAATTAATTTTTTTACATATCAAAGAATATGTGAGGGTTTGTATATGCTTGGCCCAGCAAGTGGTGCTATCAGGAGATGTAGCCATGTTGGGGTAGGTGTGTCACTTATCCTAGCTGCCGGAAGCCAGTCTTCTGCAAGCTGTCTTTGGAACAAGATGTGAAACTCAGCTCCTCCAGCCCCAAGTCTGCCTGGACACTGCTATGCTCCTTCCTTGATGATGAACCTCTGAACCTGTAAGTCAGTTCCAATTACTAAATGCCATCCGTATGAGTTGCCTTGGTCATGGTTTCTAGTCACCGCAGTAAAACCCTAACTAAGACAGTATTTTTTTTTTTTTTGAATAAGCATCCATATATTTGGGGTTTGGGAGTATAATCTAAAACAAGGTTAACTACCATGTTCTATTCCCCAAAGAAAGACAGAATTAGGACTACCACCGCCTACCTCTTCAGGTACCCGGCCCCCTTCCCTCTCTACACGTGGTAGGGGGGTTTGTTACCACCCACTGGGCATGCTGCAATGCTACTGAGAAACATGTTCAGGAATCAGGAATGAATGGGTGACTCCAGTCTGGATTCCTGCTGCCCTCTCCAAGGCCCACTGCCACTGTGCTGAGGACCTGTTCATCAGGCCTGCCCCCAGCAAACAGGAAACCTCCACCGGTAGTTCACTCACAAGGGTTAAATAAATAGCAGAATGAGGTCAGTTCTTTTCAATCAAGGAATGAGGCCATGTCCTCATTTTTATTTATTTTTTTGAACATTTACCTAGCCGACATAGGCATGGTACATAAGAATTATTTGAAAAGTCAGGCTTACATGTTATTTCACTTTACTTTCTTACTGACTTTATAAATTTGTAACAGCACTTTTAGAGACAAAGGAACACACATTTCAACAAAAGATGAGTTTGTAGATTAAAATTTAATATAAGTAAATACAGGTTCTATATGCAGTTTTCTATAATGAAAAATTATTTTTATACTTTATTAACATTTAATTTTAATGCTTAATATTAACATGTGTACAGTGACTAATACATGTGATTAAAATAAACCCTAAGTAATTGAGAAGCTGTTTTATCTGATTTCATTCCATTAAGCTCTAAAGAAACAAAAATACAAGCAAAACTGGTATTGGAAAGCATGATAATAAACATTCTGTTTATACTGGAAATAACATAAAAATAGAGTAATAGTCTTTCGTCTCCAGTCAGAAATGCCATTCCCCAAAAGAAAGTGCTTACAAGACCCTTGAGCAAGTAAGAGTTCACAAAGCCCAGAATGAGGAATTTAGGAGAGTACATGTGTAAGGGGAACATACTTTTTAGTCCCTTAAAAAAGTCGTATCAGCCGGGCGTGGTGGCGCACGCCTGTAATCCCAGCACTTGGGAGGCAGAGGCAGGCGGATTTCTGAGTTCGAGGCCAGCCTGGGCTACAGAGTGAGTTCCAGGACAGCCAGGGCTACACAGAGAAACCCTGTCTCCAAAAACAAAAACCAAAACAAAACAAAAAACCAAAACAAAACAAAAAAAAAGTAGTATCTAAAAATTATTTGGCAAGTTTCACCATTTCTGCAGACCGCACACACAAAACTAATTTTAAAGATATTAAAGAATGATTATATGGTCAAAACTATTTGTGATAGTGAGGGGTTTTCTTGAATTAAAAGTATCAATTGCTCTTAGCTAAGAAAGCATCTCAAATTGACCTCACTGAAATTGCTACAAAAGAAAAATAGTGTTMYTCTTCATAACTGAAATAAAGAGATAGAAAACATGGCAACAGAAAGAAAGTACTCAAACATCATAAAGGTTTAGCTGCTAAAATTCCCAGTCACTAAAAACTCTCCCGAAGTCTTTCTGGTCAAGATGAATGAAAAGGGACCCTAAGCATCTTTATAACATAGAAGACTTTCCAAAACTGCTGAATTTTGTCCCTCAATGTTGAATACACATTTAATCACATGTAAATCCAGGTATCCTCTGCTCAAAGGAACAAAACAAAACAAACAAACAAAATCAACAACAAGAGAATCTCAAGGAAAGACTCATTGGTCGGCAGATCCGTACCTCACTAAAACCCTTCCAGGTGTAAAAAAGGCTCCGGGGAGAAAATCAGGTAAGTTCTGTATGGCTATCCAAACTGAACATTATGCAGAAAAAGAGACACAAATGGTGAAGGTCTGGGGATGCGTGTGCATTTGTTTGGTTTTCCCCCCACAGACAGGGTTTTGTTATATGAACTAGACTAGCTTCAAACTCATAGCTTCCATCCTGCCCTGGCTTACCTGGTGCTGGGGTTGCAGCACTGCACCCATTACCGGTGTGTGAAGGGCAGTCATGTTCCCACACAAAGCTACTCTCAGGGGCTGGAGGGGATGCGGGTCTGTTAAACTGTGAGGCATGGCTCTCTCTTCCAGGACACACACTGAGGTCAGACTCTTCTAGCCTGTATAGCTCAGCTGGAATTGTGTCATTCCAATTTGACAACTGTTTTTTTCTTTTTGCAGAATTCTTATTATTGATTTCCTAAATACCCTGGAGATAAAGGAGTAACCTTTCATTTCTCATAGATCTAAACTGGTTATATCCTCCAGTCTCTTAGACTCTTAGATCATTCAGATAAATAATGACATGGGAAGCTTAAGAAATTAAAAAACAAAAAACAAAAAGTAGTACATATGATGACTCACTAGTGCATAGCTTCTGGGTACACCAACATGAAGCAAAACAACTACACAAGAAGACTGGGAACTTGGTGACACAAACCTTCTCTAAGGGGGCTGCTGAATCGTAGGTCTCTCGAGATTGTCTGACACAGGCATTCAGTCATTGGGTTAGGGGGCATTCCTGGTTTCCATATTCAGTTTCTAGCACACAACCTCTAAAACCCTTGAAATCCACTTGAGTACTGAAGTCTTGAGGAGCATCTTACTAACTTTACAATGAAGAATGACCACGGAACAATCAGACTGGGACTTTTGGCCCCACTATGCCAAAGCTTCTAGGGAAGAGAAATGAATTTGGAATTGTGGTTTGAATATGCTTAGCCCAGGGAGTGGCACTTAGGAGGTGTGGCCTGGTTAGAACAGGTGTGGCCTTGGTGGAGGAAGTGTGTCACAGTSAAGGAGGGCTTTGAGACCTTTCTCCTAGCTGCCTGAGGAGTCAGCCTTCTTATTTGCCTTCAGGATACAGAGAGAACTCTCAGCTCCTGCAGTGCCATGCCTGCCTACATGCTGCTATGCTCCTGCCTTGATGTTGATGGACTGAACCCTCAGAATCTATAAGGCAGCCCCAACTAAATATTCTTTATAAAGAGTTGCCTTGGTCATGGTATCTGTTCACAGCAGTAAAACCCTAAGGCACACGTTGGCAGTAGGGAGGTGGTATTGCTACAATAGGCCTGAGCATGTTTTTGTTTGGAGGAATGTGGATTTTGGGACTTTAGATTTGGAAAGCAGTGGAATGCTTTAAGTGGGGCTCAGAGGGCCATCTTAGTAGAAATGTGGAAGACAATGGTGCTGAGGATGATTTGAACTATGAAGGTCTGGCTCAAGAGGTTTCAGAGGAAAAGAATGTCACTACATGGACTAGAGACTATTCCTGTGATACTGTGGTGAAGAACATGGCTGCTTTTTGCCCCTATCTGAAGAGTCCAACTGAGGCGAAGGTGAAGAGACATAGATTAACTGCATAGACAAAGTAAGTCCCAGCTTGCCCTTCAGTTCACTCTCATAAAGAACGTTTTGATAAAGTGTAGCAAGCTTAAAAAGAAAAAATATAAAATGTTTGGTTCAGGTGTTAACACAAGGAAGTAGAAAGGACCAGAATCCTATGTTCAAGGAGATGAAGATTAAGGGAGTGGTGACTTGGAGGCAGATCGTACCCTGCTAAGCTTATTGTTGAAAAAGGCAAGTTAATCTCTGAGTTCAAGGCCAGCCTGGGACAGAGCAAGTTCTAGGTGAAGAGAAGCTTAAATCCAGACACGGTGATACATGCCTTTAATTCCGGCATTCAGGAGATAGAGCCATATAGACTTCTGAGTTCAAGGTCAATCTGCAGAGCAAGTTTCAGCCAAGCTTAGGCAGTGAAGGAGTTGGAAAACAGAAAGCTGGTGATAATGCAATAGAACAAGGGGNAAGGAGGGCTTTGAGACCTTTCTCCTAGCTGCCTGAGGAGTCAGCCTTCTTATTTGCCTTCAGGATACAGAGAGAACTCTCAGCTCCTGCAGTGCCATGCCTGCCTACATGCTGCTATGCTCCTGCCTTGATGTTGATGGACTGAACCCTCAGAATCTATAAGGCAGCCCCAACTAAATATTCTTTATAAAGAGTTGCCTTGGTCATGGTATCTGTTCACAGCAGTAAAACCCTAAGGCACACGTTGGCAGTAGGGAGGTGGTATTGCTACAATAGGCCTGAGCATGTTTTTGTTTGGAGGAATGTGGATTTTGGGACTTTAGATTTGGAAAGCAGTGGAATGCTTTAAGTGGGGCTCAGAGGGCCATCTTAGTAGAAATGTGGAAGACAATGGTGCTGAGGATGATTTGAACTATGAAGGTCTGGCTCAAGAGGTTTCAGAGGAAAAGAATGTCACTACATGGACTAGAGACTATTCCTGTGATACTGTGGTGAAGAACATGGCTGCTTTTTGCCCCTATCTGAAGAGTCCAACTGAGGCGAAGGTGAAGAGACATAGATTAACTGCATAGACAAAGTAAGTCCCAGCTTGCCCTTCAGTTCACTCTCATAAAGAACGTTTTGATAAAGTGTAGCAAGCTTAAAAAGAAAAAATATAAAATGTTTGGTTCAGGTGTTAACACAAGGAAGTAGAAAGGACCAGAATCCTATGTTCAAGGAGATGAAGATTAAGGGAGTGGTGACTTGGAGGCAGATCGTACCCTGCTAAGCTTATTGTTGAAAAAGGCAAGTTAATCTCTGAGTTCAAGGCCAGCCTGGGACAGAGCAAGTTCTAGGTGAAGAGAAGCTTAAATCCAGACACGGTGATACATGCCTTTAATTCCGGCATTCAGGAGATAGAGCCATATAGACTTCTGAGTTCAAGGTCAATCTGCAGAGCAAGTTTCAGCCAAGCTTAGGCAGTGAAGGAGTTGGAAAACAGAAAGCTGGTGATAATGCAATAGAACAAGGGGYCATGTTTCAGCTCCTGYAAGCAGCAGAACTCGGCAGCTTTAGCAATGGGGCTCTGGCTTCAGAGTCCAGAATAGAAGGGACTACTGGGAGAATTGATGTTGGTTAGCTGGAGCTAAGAAATTAGTCATGATTAAGAAGAGATTGGCATCACTGAGGTGAAATCTTCTGGGAAGAATTGTCTAAGAGCACAAAGAAAGAGCCAAGACTGTACCTCAGGCGGCAGCTGGACTTGGTAATGTGTAAGAATCACCCAAGTGGTACTGGTTTTGAAGGCATGAAGGAGTCTTGGTGAGCAGCTGAGGCTTGGCACTGTGGGAGGCCCGCAAAGGCCACTGATGAAGGTGCAGCCTCAGTTGTAGTTGATGGCCCAGGACCAAAGGGGTCATGCAAAGAAGTTGAGGCTTGGCACTATGTAGAGAGCCTATGAGAGGCTAGTAGTGAAACCTCGTTAACAGAAGACTCCAGGGAATGGGAGGTGCCAATACCATGGGATGACCACCAAGAACAGCAGCAACAATGAAATGGAGTCAACCGGAGCCTAGCATGCTACACAGGCCACAGCTGGAGATGTGACCCAAACTCTTTTTGAGAAACCCCAGAAAATCATGTATGGATCCCAAACATTGGAACAAGAAGCTGTAATGTTGAAGTCGCACTGGAGACCCCAAGATGTTTGAGATGCCAGAACCATGAGATGCCCGCTGCAGAAAGCTGCTATCAGGAGTGGAACAACGCAAAAACAAAGAATTGTGCTGCAGTCAACAAAGCAGGAAGGAGTTGAAGATCTGAAGAGCACGTCAGACATGGAGATGCAGRGTTTGAAATTTACCCAGCTGGTTTAGGACTTGCTTGGATCCAGTACTTCTTAACCCTGATGTTTTCAAATGATAGTGTATAGTCTGTTATATTGAAGGTATATAATCTGCTTCTTTATGTTGATTTTGATATCTGATTATCCATGACTATGAACCATGCATAACAAAATACTCAACAAGAACTAAGCATGCAAAGGGGTGGCATACTCCAGCTCCACAGGACACGGACGCCCCAAGCCTCACCGTCTAGACCTGTGTCCTTTATCATAGTCGAGGATGGTTAATAACTTTCTTGAATTCTGTAAGTCACTCTAACAACTTATTCCACCAAATCAACTAAGCAACTAACCAATTAAACCATATGGGCTCATAGAGACTGAAGCAGCAAATGCAGGCCCTGCATGGGTCTAGACCTGGTCCTCTGTGTAATGTTATATGGCTGTTAGCTTGACTTTTCTTGGGAGAGCACTGTGTTTCTAGTTCTTTTGCCAGATCCTGGACTCTCCTCCTCCTATGGGGTTGCCTTGTCCAGCTGTGATGAGGACTTTTGCCTTACTGTATCTKGTTTTGTCCTGTCGTTTGTCTCTTGAAGGCCTGATCTAGGGGAGAGGGGACCTGGGGATGGGGTGGGGGGACTGAGAGGAGTGGAGGGAGGGGAAACTGTGGTCAGGATATACTGTTTAAAAAAAACAGTCTAGGGCTGGAGAGATGGCTCAGCGGTTAAGAGCATTGACTGCTCTTCCAAAGGTCCTGAGTTCAAATCCCAGCAACTACATGGTGGCTCACAACCATTCATAATGAGATCAGACACCTTCTCTGGTGTGACTGAGACAGCTACAGTGTACCTATTTATAATAATAAATCTTTGGGCCGGATAGACAGGGAGTGAGCGAGCAAGGTTAACCGGTGCAAGCAGAGGTCCTAAAGTCAATTCCCAGCAACTACATGAAGGCCCACAACCACCTGTACTGCTA
>BDUI01021117.1:0-10481 GCA_002335545.1 Apodemus speciosus
AAGAGCTATTTTTAAAATTCTAGCTCCTTTTCAAACAAAATCTTACGTTTTAAGTTTTATTTTGTGTGTGCCTGTGTGGGGATCGGACTCAGGTGGTTGAGCTTGGCAGCAAGTGCTTTTAACCTGCTGAGCAGTCTATCCAGACCCCAGCGTTAGCCAAGGCCGTCTGAGACCATCTCTGACCTCCCCCGGGGACAGGGACGGCAGGCGGATGGGGCTGGGGCTGCGGAGAGCTTGATGTAGCCCATCTCATCGGGTGCCTTCCCTGTGCCCATTATCCTCTAGATTCTGTCTGTCATGGAAGCTCATCGTCTGCCCTCTGACGGGAGGCCAAGGCCTTCTGAGGTGAGTCTATATGTCTCTAGGGCCAGGCTCCCTGATGTCCCCGGAGCTTGGCACTCTCCTCCGGGTCTGACCATACCCACGTCCCTTTTTTTCACCCGCGCCTCCTTCCCCTCCAGGTCCCCGCACAGTCCCCTACACGCTCCGTGGATTCCATCAGCCAGGGCTCCTCCACCTCCAGCTTTTCTTCCATATCGGCGAGCTTCAGGCAAGAAGAACTCAAAAAGGACTACAGGGAGGTGAGCCTGTGAGATGGGTGGGCCGGTTACACCACTGTGGGCCGACCACAGCTGCCTGCCAGCCTGAAGCCTGCTTACRGGTTAGAGGACAGCCTGTTTGCATACTCCRKGGTCAATGCCTTTGAGAYGCKCCCACCTGTGTGTCGTGTGCTCTTCAWCCTTTCTGTCTCTTCTGGGCCTTTTCTCCATAGCAGTGTTTGGAATGTGTGAGTATGAGGGGGGAGGGGCTGGGAGCACAGAGACACAGAGAGAGACAGMCGCAGATCTGGGGCAGGACACAAAATAGACACRGACACTATAGTCTAAGAAAAATATATGTGGATAAAGCTRAGAGTTCTAGTGGCAGACTCTCAAAGTCCATCCTCTGTCCCACCCCATGAGCATCCCTGTTAAGAGCCTGGTGCACATCTTCCCTTACAGTCTGACACGTACACCCACCCCATTCTGTAAAACCTCGTCTTTTGTTTTTGTCTTTTGTTTTCCACGATAGAGTTTCTCTGTATAGCCCTGGCTGTCCTGAAACATAGCTATGTTCACCAGGCCAGCCTCGAACTCACAGAGATCTGCCTGCCTCTGCCTCCTAAGTGCTAGGATTAAAGGCAGGAGCTACCATGCCTGGTTTTTCTTTCCTTTGTATCCGTCTCCTCCTTCAGCAGAGGCGCAGATCATTGCCTCACAGTTCCGTTGCTTCTCTGTGGAGTCCCTGACCACCCTAGAGCGSTCATCCAGCAACCCCAGGGCGTTCTCCTAGGAACGCCCTGGCATCCAGTGAGCTCCACGTAGCGTCACAGAAAGGAAAGCCACTGTGTGCCCACAGGGCACCCAGCCCCTCAGAGGCCTGCACTTGTTCTTGGGAAGGGGTGTCTACTCTCAGACTCCTCCCCTATSGARCTGTGCTAGCTGAGTGTGTGAGGGTCGGGGTGGACGGCTTCTTCAGAAGTGATCCTGACCTGGCTCTGGTGACGGGCACCTCTTGGCTCCTCAGGTGGGTGAGGCAGGAAGAACCACCTTGACTTGATTCTCTTGGGCTGAAGTGTGAGCTCAAGGCTCAGCCTGAACAACCCAGTGAGACTGTCCTGAAAATACAAAGTAAGAAGAGCACTGGGGTCTCTCCCAGGGAGACCACCTGCCTAGATGCTGAAAACCCTAGGTTCCGCTCCCGGCGCCACCGAGCAAAAGGACGAAAGCCTTATTGTGCTAAGGTCACTGTCACTCCCCCCCCCCCCCCCCCCCACGCATAACCAGCAGCTCCAGTCACTGTTGAGTGGGAGATGGTTCCGTGCAGCTTTCAGAATGTTCTAGATGAACAGTTTTGGGGAGCCACTCAAGGGCACCGAGTGAGCCGCTAGGCAGAATTCTGGCTGCCAGGGCTCCAGGACGCCCTGTCATTTCCGTTGTTCTTTTGCTGTTAAAACCACCGTTTCCCTGACTCGCTTTTTCCTTCCATTAAGGTAGAAAAGCTTCTAAGGGCCGTTGCCGATGGCGATCTGGAAATGGTGAGTTTTTCGGAGACCGTCTTTCTCATCACTGTGACAAAATGCCCGGTGCTCGGGACTGAAGAGAAGGAGTTTCTGAGTTCRGTCTACTATTGCAGAGACAGCTTGTGGTGGGATCACGAGGCCGCAGCTCCTCACATGGGGTGGACCGCGAAGCAACGGGGAACTAGGGACAGCCGGGGCTGGGCGTGACCTCCAGAGGCCTGTGCCTACTGCAGGATTTTCCATAGTCAGGTCTAGACTCCTAAAGGCTCCACGGCCTTCAGGGTATGATATGAATCATACCCTGAAGAGCAGCCCAGTGCGGTGCTCTGGGGAGCAGCCCAGTGAGTGAATATCCGAACAGGAACCTGTGGGGGATATTTTGAGATTAAAATCCCAAGAAAGCATACTTTCAAAGCTCTTAGCTTGAAGCGGCTGCACTCATGTCTCCTGCCTCTGAGTCTCTAGCTATGTGGCCTCTCTGTAAGCTCCCCCTCAAGGGTGGCGGCTTTGGTGGCTTCGGTATGTACTTTATTATGGTGCTGCTAGGCTTTCCCAGGGAGGAGGAGCATAGCAAGCGCGGCCCCGCCCCCTCCCCGCCTCGCCCCTCCCCTCCCCACCCCTCCCCGCTCCTACCCGCTCCTGGCCTTCTAGACATTGCCATTCTGGGAGTCAAAGGGATGCTGGCAGGAATCCAGACCAAGGTTCAGGAAAGAAAAAAGCGGGGGAAGCAAACACAGCCAGGGTTGCGTGAAACTCAGCGGCAATATGTGGGCCTCCGGGTCCTTCCTGGGCAGCAGGCTTGAGGCTTTGGATGTCACAAGCAGGGGTAGGACTCACACCAACAGCAGCCAGTAGAGGAAGTCTTCCCCGGGTGACCCATGGGCAGCTTCCCTTGGGTTCCTGGAAGCAGCCTGCCCTTGCTTAGCAAACCTGGAGCTCTGGATGAGTCATCTTCCGAGGGCATGTCACAGTTTTCAAGAGTGCTTTCTGAAGGCTGGTGGCGGTGGGGTGGTGGAAGGTTGGCAGGGGTAGTGGTGCACCCCTTTAATCCGAGCACTTGGGAGGCGGAGACAGCAGGATCTCTGAGTTTGAAGTCAGCCTGGTCTACAGAGTGAGTTCCAGGACAGCCAGGGCTAACACTGTCTCGAAAAACAAAACAAAATACTAGAACGTGTGCTTTATTTGTAGCTGGTGGGATGGGTCTGGGGTTAAAAGTATTCACTGCTCTTTCAGAGGACCTGGGTATTGTTCCCAGCACCCACAGCAGGGGACTCACAACTGTGACCTACTCCAGTTCCAGGGCACTCTAACACTGTCTGGCCTTTGCAGGTGTCGGGCATGCATGTGGGGCTCATAAAGTCACGAGGCACACACACACACACACACACACACACACACACTAATAAATAAATCTTTAAAAAAAAAAAAGAGTGCTTTTCACTGAAGACTGAGTGGGCCCTGTCTGTTCCTTGTGTTGTCATGGTGACAGGACAACTGGAGAGAAGAGAATTGTTTCAGCCTACGGTGTCAGGGGACTGACCAGTGTTGTTGAGTTCCATGCATTTGGGCAGAACACCACTGTGGTTGAAACTCCTGGGTGGCAGACGAATTTCTTCACCTTGTGATAGCCAAAAAAAAAAAAAAAAAAAAAAAGCCTAGAAAAAGGGCTTGTGAGATGGCTTAGTGAGGAGAGGGGCTTGCTGCACACACCCGATGACCTCTTTCGATCCCAGGAACCCATCACAGCGTTGGCTTCTGCTCCGACCTCCACACCTGTGCTGTGGCATGAGTATGACCTCCCAGACCCATCATGTGTGTGCACGTGCAAACATACACACAATAACGAGCTTTTAAAGAGACAGAGCAAGGAGGGAGATCCTAGAACCCCTCCGCGAGGGCCCACCCCTGGGTCACGTGCTCCCTCCAGCTAGACCCCACCTCCGGGTTTCTGGCATTTCCTGAAGCAGCACCAGTAGCTGGGGTGTAGACCTCCAGCCCGGAGCCTGCATGGGAGATTTGATAGTCAAACCATTGCAGAGGTGGTAAACAGGAAGATCTGGGTCTCATCTGATAGCCTCTGGGACAAAAGGAATTTACACAGTTGCCATAGATTTCGCCTTTCTCAGAGGCTGATGTCAGATCAAAATGACACACAGCTCTCTGGGAGACACAGGAGTCTACACTGAGCTGCTGCGGGGCTGGTCCTCTCATGAAACCATCTCTGGGAAACCCAGTATTGCTGTGGTCTTTAGGTATTTAAAGGCCACTGTGGGACCCTGACACATCGTCTGTGGCCCAACAGTGACTACCCCAGGTCATGTCCCGTCTGCTTTGCCTCCACTGGGATGGGGTGCAAGCCACTCTTAAGTGACCACTTCCTTAGAAGGAGTGGTCAGTGGCGACCCATGCAGTGCCCGAGTCACCATCTAGACTGACCTTGTGCTGTCACCAGGCCCTTTTCAAGGCTACTTGTCAATCTGGTTCCTGCCTTGAGATCTGAGCTGGCTGATTTTGTAATTGCCTCCCCAAAATAGGATCTTGCAGGGCCATGGCTGGGGGACAGGAGATTTGGCATTGATGGGGACCCCCACAAGCTCTGCCCTCCTTACAGGCATATGCTGGCCCCTGAAGACCTGCAGGGAAGCTTACAAATGCATGCCCGTGGCTGCTTCCTTTCTCAAAGGAACTCATGGCGATAGTTTTCTTTGGGGGAGGGGCAGGATCTTACTATGCAGTCCAGGCTGGCCTTGAACTTGCAATCCCTCTGGAGGGACAGAATTGCAGGTACGGGCCACCATACCTGCTGTCTTCTCGAGTTTTAGGTCCTGGTAACTAGTGGATACTGGAACCCAGCATATCCTGTCTGGAGGTTTCTTTGTTTTGGCCCAGAGTGCTGGTGTGTGGTACTGGCAGGACCGTGGTGTGGAGTTAGGGATTTTCATGTGCTCTGGAACACAGCATTGAGGTCTCATCACGAGCTTTCTGTTGGGTGGCAAGGAAGGATCTGGGGTTTACCTCGTATCTTAGTTAGAGTTTCACTGCTGTGAACAGACACCATGCATGACCAGGGAAGTCTTATAAAGACAATATTTAATTGGGACTGGCCTATGGGTTCAGAGGTTCAGTCTATCATCAACAAGGCGGGAGCATGGCAGCGTCCAAGCRGGCATGATGCTGGAGGAACTGAGAATTCTACATCTTCATCTGAAGGCTGCTAGTGGAAGACTGACTTCCAGGCAGCTAGAGTGAGGGTCTTATAGCCCACCCCCACAGTGACACCCCTACTCCAACAAGGCCACACCTACGCCAACAGGGCCACACCTTCTAATAGTGTCACTCCCTGGGCTGAGCATTTAGAAACTATCACACCTGGCTAGGTGGCATAGGAGGGTGTCCGCGGGGCCGGGGTCTAAAAGCTTGCCCTCCAAGCAGCTTCAGTCTGCTCCTCTTAAGATGGGGCAAAGACTTGTATGCTAGAAAATGATAGGTTAATCCTCCTATGCTACCCGGAGGGACCTAGAGCAACTTGAGCACAGGTGGAGTGTAGATTGATTATTGAGGAACAAATGCTCTTTGACATTGACCGCAGTGGTCCAGGAAGCTGATTTACGAAGTGTGTGTGTGTGTGTGTGTGTGTGTGTGTGTGTGTGTGTGTGTGTGTGTGTATGTGTTCGTTCGCACTCGCAAGTGTGCGAGCCGCTGGTAAAGGTATCGGAGTAATCAAGTTCCCGTTTCGCCTCATTGCCCACCACTAGGTGCGATACCTTTTGGAGTGGACGGAGGATGACCTAGACGAGGTGGACGATGCCATCAGCACGGTGGATCTTGAATTCTGTCACCCCTTATGCCAGTGTCCCAAGTGTGCTCCAGCTCAGAAGGTTTGGCTCTGCCTGCATCTGTGGGGCAGGATGGGGTGGGAGGCACCTTCTTTTCTTCTGCCTAGGAAGTCCTTTCCTTTAAGTAATTCATGATTGACACAGGCATCCCGGAGGGACTGCGTAGTCAGATAAGGGCAGAGAGCATCATTCCTTCTTCGATCATTTTCAACCCACCATTCATTCATTCATTCATTTTTGAGAGAGACTTACTAAGTACCCCTGACTGGAAGTTATGTAGATAAGGTGTAGGTTACGGTGGCTGGTCTCGAACTCACAAAGATATGCCTGCCTGTGGACCTCATGAGTGCTGGGATTAAAAGCATGCACCCCCATGCCTGGCTTTATTTTGATTTTATGCATGTAGATGTTTTGCCTGCGTGGGTATAAATGCACCTCATGTGTGCAGTGCCCATGAAGCCCAGAAGAGGGCATCAGATGCCCTGCCACTGGAGTAAATGGCTGTGAATTACCATGTGGGTGCTGGGAACTGAACTCGGATCCTCGGGAAGAGCAGCCAGTGCTTTTAACTGCTGCGCCATCTCTCCATCCCTCTTGTTATTCTTGGGGTGTGATTTACATACAGTGAGTTCCAACTTCACAGTGAGAAGCTCCAGGACGCAGTTTTGTTTGCCTTCTCTCTGATCACTGTCCTCTCTCTCAGCATGGCTTTAGACACCGCCAGGGATAAGAAGACAGTTTCAGGATTAAAAATGAAGGTGACATGGAGGGTGAATGAGGGACTGGCTGTTTCAGGACGTTTGGCACACATCTAGGTGACTCGGTTGTTTAACTCAGGCTGGCTTCAAACCCCCTTTGCAGTTGAGGATGACCTTGGAGTCCTGACCCTCCTGCTTTACCCAGGGGCTAGGATTACAGCTGTGTGCTACCCGCCCCGTTGCCTAAGCACCGTCATGAAGAAAGACCGTGTGTGAGTGAGTGTGTATGTGTGTGTGTGTGTGTGTGTGTGTGTGTCAGTGCCCGTGAACGGCCACCCTTGCCCTCATCCCTGGAGACCCACGATCTGTCTCCTGAGCTTTGGGCTCTGTTACTCCTGATGCTGATGTGTGTTTCCTTGGCAACTAGCCACGTCTTCAAGCACTACAGTGAGGGGCTTTCCATTCCACCGAGGGACCATCACTTTGGCTGTGATGCCTTCCGGTTTATGTGTTTGGAGTTAGGGTTGATGTCCAGTGCGCCTGTGTGCTGCACCCTCGTCCCAGTCTTGTGTATTAAACAGGCTTGGTTCTCTTGCATTTCGTGGGGTGCCCCTTCCACGATTTGTACCTGTGGAGCTCCTTCCTGACACGATAAGGCTTTCTTGGAGAGGGCTTACTYTGTTGAAATAAAGATGTCTTTTGGTATCTCATCTCCTTCTGAAGAAGTGGAAAGTGACTTGTGGGCCATGTTGAGTTCAGGTCCCTCTCTGATCCCAGAATTTGCCTGGGAGCTGTGGGGGAGCCATGGGGGAGTGTGGGGGAGCAGGGAGCTGCTTCCCATCCCCACCCCCGCCTAGCCTCTTGAGTCCTAACGCCATTTCTTTACACCCTCTGCCTTTTCTAGAAACTGGCAAGGATTCCTGCCAGTGGGCTTGGTGTGAATGTAACCAACCAGGACGGCTTCTCACCCCTGCATATGGCTGCCCTGCATGGCCGGACAGACCTCGTCCCCCTCCTGCTGAAGCACGGTGCCTACTCGGGTGCCAGAAACGCAAGCCAAGCCGTCCCGCTCCACCTGGCCTGCCAGCAGGGGCACTTTCAGGTCAGGACCCCAGCTCCTGGGCAGCAAGACCCTCACTTGGTGACGGTTCGCTGGGGCAGGGCTGGGGGAGGCCCAGAGGATAGAGCAATTCTTTCCTTCCCACAGTGGGACCCCCGACGTGGGGCTGGTACCGGTGCCCTCCCCATTGCCATTCAGGCTGGGTGGTGTAAAGCTGTCACTGTGCTTCTGACCCCAGCAACAGTGTGTCCCTCTGCCAAGGTGCTGGCTCTTTACTACTTTTAGATCTATGCAGAATAGCTTAGTATTTTATGAAGTATAATCAAGGCCTTAAATAGCAGTTCAGGACAGAACTTTGCAATGACTAACTTTTGTTTTGAGACAAGGTTTTCGTATGTAATCCAGCCTGGTCTCAAACTTTCCATCCTCCTGCCTCAGCCTTTTGAGTGCAGGGATTACAGGTATGTGACCTCACATCTGGCTTTGAACCAATTAGCTTCCTGAAGCGTGTTTTCTTTGGGACGTCAGCTGTGCGGATGCGCCTTTGGAAGTCCCACTGTGGGGTTTTGAAGACAGGACCACGTCTCTAGTGGTCTCTCTCAGATGCCCAGCAGACTGCTTCCCACCTTGCATTGGGAGCAATAGCTACAACTCTCCTTAGGTAGCTATAAAGATTGAAATCCTAGCTCCTGGTGCATTGTGGGTACAATGCGGACCCCTACAGATGAGAATGGCCTCTGTTACTCACACCCTTGCACCAGGGGGTCCATTTCACCTTAGAGGAAAGATTTGTTTTCCTAAGATATAATTAAGACTGAAGTTTTTCTTCTCTGGACTAGGTGGCAAAATGTCTCTTAGATTCCAATGCAAAACCTAATCAAAAGGACCTAAGTGGGAACACGCCCCTCATCTGCGCCTGTGCTGCCGGCCACCATGAAGTGGCTGCACTGTTGCTACAGGTAAGAGCCCTCCCTGCTGCACCAGTTTTTTTTTTTTTTTTTTTCCAACATTCATTTATTTTATTTGAGTACACTGTAGCTGTCTTCAGTCACACCAGAAGAGGGCATCAGACCCCATTACAGATGGTTGTGAGCCACCACGTGGTTGCTGGGAATTGAACTCAGGACCTCTGGAAGAGCAGTCAGCGCTCTTGACCAATTTTTGTGTTTATAGTTTTTAAAGATTTATTTTTATTTTTGTGTACACGTGCACCTGCTTTGCCTGCATGTATGATACCATGTACCTGCAATGCTGACAGCGGCCAGAAGAAGGCACCAGAACCCTGGAACTGAAGTTAGCAGGCTGCTGTGAGCTAATATCAGTGATGGGAACTATATCCAGGTCCTCATCAAGAGTGGTACACACACTCAACCACAGAGCCATGCAGTGAGAGTTTTGGAATTTTGGTGTTGATAGAATCCTTGGTGGTTGAACATTTCAGTACTGAATGTAAAAAAGTTATTAGATCATTAAAGGCGCGGGCAGCGCCTATGGACAAGTGGATAAGAGATACAACCAATATTGGCTCTAACATGTACCATGCTGATAGCATAGGACAAACTATAGCTAGAGGGCTCAGATCCGAAAATTCCTGGTGCTTTAATTATAATAGTTATTTGCAAAGAGACGGTGACCGAGCTTCTAAAGGTCTCAGCTCTCAAAATTTTTAGTGCGTTACTTGTGGGAAATTTGGCCATTAGCAACAAAATTGTGACCAAGGCATCTCTAAGGTCAATGTTTTGTTTTGTTTTAGAACTATAAGCCAGAAAGAAGGCTCAGGCTTCTACACCTAGGGTGTGCAGGCAACGTGCCAAGGGCTGCCTCTGGACCGGTGAGCGTAGGTCCAGGAGAGATAGCCAAGACCTTTCTTACCATTGGGAAACAGCCTTGGCGCCCGGCTTGAAGCCCCCGCAGCAAAAAGTATAAGCCGATAGTCTCTTGTTATCCAGGAAACAATAAGCAGACAGAAAAAAACTCAACACTCAGCAAAAGGGAGACCAGGTTATAGAAAAACTAGAACGAAGTCATCTGTGTGCTGTACGGACGTGCTAACGTCAGGTGGAAACCTGGGAGTGTTTTGAGTTGGGGCATGTGGACGTGTTTATATCTCCACGGGAAACGGAAAGCTGTGGATCCCATCACAATTGATAAAGACTAGAATTGGGCAGGCGAGGTCTCCTGAAAACCGTGGCCACTGATCCAAAAAGCACTGATTTCATTGAAAATGTCTCTGTTTATGATTTCCCCTGCCCAGCATAATTAATGGCTTAAAACAAAGAGGAGGAAATATAGTGAGAATTTTGGAATTTTGGGTTCTATAAAAAACATAGAAACATATTCTTATAATAATGTTTCTGTTTTAATCCCAGGTGTGGGATGTGGGGCTGCTCGCAGATCCACCACAGCAGCTGTTTAGGATTTGCCTCGTGCTCTCGCAGGGGCATGATTTTGCCAGCTGCAGACAGTTTCTGTGAGCGTGTGACATTTGGAAATCTGGGAACTTTTCAGAGGGTCTATAAATGCTAGGGCCCCCGAGAGGCAGGGTGGGCTGTTGGTTGTTGTTGKTGGTGGTTTGTAAAGTAGTTATGCACAAAGAAGAAACACACATACACATAGCTAAAAATTGGAGGAAAAGAGAAAAAAAAATCTAAGTTTCAAGAATTTTATACTGAACCACACACCCAGGAAGTTGAGTTTGGGGCCAGGCTGGGCTACATTGTAAGTTTGAGGCCAGCCTGTGCTATATAGTAATACCATCTCAAAAACAGTTTTCTTTCTTTCTTTCTTTCTTTCTTTCTTTCTTTCTTTCTTTCTTTCTTTCTTTC
>BDUI01021117.1:18674-28919 GCA_002335545.1 Apodemus speciosus
ATTGAAAGAAGGAGAACAACAGTGAAGACTTAAACTCTACAGAGGAGCAGACAAGAGTGTGGTCCTAAGAGAAAATTTAAACTACAGCCCTGGACAAGCCTGGTGGCACATACCTTGAATCCTAGCACTCGGGAGGCGGGAGTGGGTGGATCTCTGAAGTCAAGGCCAGCCAGGGCTACATACTGAGACCCTGTCTTCAAGAAGTATAAAATTGCAGGCCTGAGCCGAGAAAGTCAGGGAGATATGGGAAGCCATGTAAATGGGAGACTGCATTYGGTGTTACAGACAGCAGACTAGGCCAGAGCTTACTGCTTTGTAATATTTGAAATAAGGACAGTGTAGATGACATAACGTTATATGCCCCCCACACCGCCCCCACACAAAGAGTTCTTTACCCAGCTTCCTACTGAATTAATTAGAAAAGGCCCTGGATACAGTCTATTCCACTGCAAAGGGAGGCTTCTCAGAATCACGTGCCTTTCCCAGCTGCTGCAGAGGAAGAATGGACAACACACATGCTAACAGGTTTGCTGGGCAAATGCATACGACTTGCGAACGGTCGTTTTAGACAATTTATCCCATAATTAGTGAGGCAGATTTAGCATCCCACCCTTTCTGAGACAGTTTCATACCATGATGCAGATTAGCCTCGAACTCATGGTAATCTTCCTGCCTCGGTTTCCCAAGGGCTGGGGTTATAGGTGTGAACTCCCATGCCCAGCTTGCATGATAAAATTGATTTCGCCAGGCATGGTGGCGCATGCCTGTAATCCTAGTACTTGGGAGGCAGAGGCAGGCGGATTTCTGAGTTCGAGGCCCGCCTGGTCTATAGAGTGAGTTCCAGGACAGCCAAGACTACACAGAGAAACCCTGTCTTGAAACCCCCCCCAAAAAAAATTGATTTCATCTTTAATTTTCCATAGCCTTGCTTATATCCTGCTCCTGGACAGGACATGTATTAGCTCTGACGTCAGTCAGGTGTCCCCCTCCCTTGCTACGTGACAGTCAGATGCTCTTACTGTGCCGTTTCCTTGCCGGAGCAGCCACCGCACATATGATCAGAGATTAGAAAATCACAGAGCACTTTGTGTCACACAGAGCCCCACAAGCACCACCACCACRTTCCGGTGGCCACTGTACCTGTGGGATCCTGAGTTCATTGCCTGACACCTTACGGGGGAGCAGGCACTGCCATCCTGGTGGCTTAAACATAGACCACCCCGCCCCACACACCTGGGTCACTGCACAGTACAGCCACGAACTAAGTTTTCTCTCCTCTTCAGGCAGAGAAGCAAAGGCTCGCAGGAAAGCAGAGTGACTTGTCAGACCAGAGCAGGTATCAGACCTCTGAGCAAGGACACAAGGGGCTCGCAGAGAGGCCTGTGCCGAGACAGGCTGCTTCAGGACACCGGCCGATGGTCCGCAGACACACAGTCAATGACGCAGCCATACTCCAGGTCCCAGAGGTGACTGGCCACCTGACCACCCACGAGGCTAGTGTTTCTCCGTCTTAGCAGTAAGGGACTGGTATACCTGTTACAGAGACGCGAGTCTACAGTACGGTGGTGAGCATGAACACAGTGTAGGACTAAGCATACCTTCAATAACCAGCGTGAGAGACAGCCCCTCGGACTTACCACCCTCTCCTCTTCGAAGCTAACATACTTGAAAAGGAATGGGAGGGAGTGAACGAGTCCCTCCATCTCAGCATTTGGGTTTCCTGGTCACAGGCAGAGGCTTCACCGCTAGTTCTGACCACCTTTGGCTGGAAGGTGCTAAATATGAAGTGGATAAGTAGGCAAACCTTATGCTAGAAGGATCCCCATGTCCAGGAGAAGTCAGAGAAGCAATGTCAGTCTTACGGAAGTGTGGATGCCAGGCAGAGAAGCATCCCGTCGGGAAGAAGAAACGGAACCTGGAAACACTTGATCTGGAGGATGCCCGAATGCTGTTTTGATGTCCGTCCCAGTGAAAAGGACCTTCCATTCTGCCTTGTTCTACACATGTATGGGGAAAGTTGGCCGTCACTTTCCCACCAACATAGACCCTCCCCCACTGGGTCACTGCACGTTTACCTGCACCGATTTCTGCTCACTCTCCTTTCCGTGAAGAGCCTCCCCGACACAGCACACCTGACGGATGGTTACCGGAGAGCAGCTTTGGCACATCTTAAGTCTTTTGATTCAGATTCAAAACTTAGAGCACAAACCAGGTCAGCGTTTAAGTTAGAATTCGTTGCCATTGATTCCTTTTTATAACTTTCTATAGATTCTATTATTTTTTTATGTTCCTGATCCTAAAGTTGCAGACATGGGTTCACCCTGAGTCCATTTTCAAAGGACTTCGTAAAGGGGAAATTGGTTCTGTGCACACTATTGGAAATACTTGTGAATGTATAGAAAGGAGGGGCTGATTATTTTTCTACAAAGTAATTTATGATTTCTAATTTTCTAATGTGCCTTGGATATGTGCCAAATGATGGAAAAGAAAACAGTAAACTTTGCCTCTTGATTGTGTCGTGCCATTTTCAAATTTTGCTGTGCTGTTTCTGTGACCCTTCTGTAAGCCTGTTAGACTTTCTCCCGGGGGGAGATGGAATTTGCCTATTCCTTCTAGGATCCTGATGACAAACCAAGCTATGATTACTCGGGGGGATCACTGAGTTCATTAGGCTTCCTTACAGAGCAGCGAGTGAGAGGTCACACTGGCAGGGCAGGAGCCAGCATGGATGAGGGAGGTCTCCTGCCTGTGGAGACAGATGAGATGAACCCGTCCCTAGTCACCCCCTGCCTCTCAGTATAGGCTCCAGCCCCTCCCTGAGGCCGTGTGCAATTTCAGCAGAACTGGGCACAACTGGCTGGAGGAGTGGGTAGACATTCAGCTGAGGGCCCTCTGATTGTCCTCCCAACACACACACACACACACACACACACACACACACACCTTCCCTAAGGAACAGTAACAGTCAACAAATGTAGCTGCAATCGTATGTAAACTTGACTTGGCCATTAAAAATGAGCAGTGTTCAGGCCTGTGTGTTGAGTGCACTCCCAAGCACTGCCAGTTGCACGCCCACAGGCTAAATGCATGTAGCACAGGAGCCGTCTTCAGGACCCTGTCCTTGTACAAACAGCCCACTTCCCATTCCCGAATGTCTGTCCACACCCTCAGCCAGCTTGGCATTCGGGCTGGAAACTGTACAGAAACGTAATAAAACGTAGGCGACATGTCAGGTGTCTCTAGCATTTCATGTAACTGAGCCATGAAGCTCTTCAATAATCACTGGTCGCCTCTCAAGTCTTATGCAGGGTGGAGAATGTGCCTCATTTTAGCGTTGCTTACTTAGTATTCATGAAGTTCTGTGTTCGATTCCCAGTGCCACACACAGCAGGTGTGCTGTGTAATCTCAGCACTAGAGATGTGGATGCAGGGGGATCATGAGTCTGAGGTCATCCTTGGCTACATGGTAAGCTGAGACCAGCTTTGGACACAATGAAACCTTAGAAACACTGAACCCAAAACATATTCAACAACAATCATCTGGACCAACTGCCCACAAAATCCTTCTAGATGACAGTCAGTCCTGAACACAAATTGACAATTTATTTCTCTATTTTTTTTAGTTCTTAAACATGGATATGTGTGTGTGCTTATAAGGGGTTCATGTGTAGGCTTCTGAGGTCAGAGGGAGTCTGGTCCCCCGGAGCTGGAGGTACAAGCAGCTGTGAGCTGCCCAGCATAGGTGCTGGGGAAAGACCTGGTGTCCTGGGCTCACTTAGCTGTCGCTCCTGCCTGCTCCTCTTAGAAACACGTCACTTTCACTGTCCAACACGGACCACAGGGACGTCCTAGTTATTTTGTAAAAGTATCACTCTAGTTGTTTTGGATCTGATGGTGTTTGTTCTATAATATAAACCCAATGGCTCTAAACAGTAAATTAAATCAAAAGCTKGGACTCTGAAAGGCTACCCGCAGAAGAGGAGACATCCCTGCCTTAAATGCTGGATGTGCTGACTCCGCTGTCAGGGGTTTCGTCCCCTTGCCGTCTCTGCCCACTGAGCATGCTGGCACAGCTTCTACTGCTCATCATGTTAATGTCCCAGCTGCAAAGGATAAACTTGCATTGCCACCATTTAAAAGCTCTTGGTAAGGGGGAAAAAAATCATTCAAAATGCAGATCTTCTTTTGAGTTGCTTGTGATTCTCAAACACCCAAACTGTTTAGAGTTTGAGGTACAAGTTTATTTTTTCAAAAGGCATATATAGACAGGGAACAAAGGAAACATTTACAAGGTGGTGACTGTCCTAGACTGCTCCGTAAGTCTGTCAGTGTGCACGTCCTCTTAGTAATCGTCCTCTTCATCGGAGTCCATTACTTTTCTTCTGTTGAACTAGGGGGAAATTAAGGAATGTCAGACACTTTAAAAAGTCTCGGACTTTCTAAGAAAAACATTATTAAGTGGGCTTTTGGGTGTATGTCTGACTAGGGATAGGTGTGAGAGGGAAATGTCTTCCCAGCCACAGCACAGAATCAAGGTGTCTCAAAGCTCAGAGGCCCTGGACAGCTCAGGCCCCGGGACCACCACCACCTCGCCGGCCACCACCTCACCCGCCACCACCTCGCTGACCACCACCTCACCCGCCACCACCTTGCCCGCCTTCTGCCAGCCCCGCACTTACTTTCACTGTTGTCTTCTTTTCTGTCTGCTGGCTGACTTTCTCAAGTATTTCTATTAAACCTTGTTCTGACACCTGTAACCAGAAAGGAAAACGGGGTTTCAAAGCAAACAGTATCTAAGCAGACCAATCCCTGTAAGAACTCTCTGAGGAGTGGGAAGAAGGAACAGAGAGCTCCGGAAAGTGAGCAGTTTAAGTCCATCTTTTGCTGCTGCTAGCAAGACAGCCACTGTGTGAGAGGCCACAGGCATAGATATGCCACCTCTGCCCACGCCACCCTAGAGACAAACAAAACAAAACAAAACAAAAAGCCAGTCCTTGTTTGTTTGTTTTTTTCAAGACAGGGTTTCTCTGTGTAGCCCTGACTTGTCCTGGAACTCACTCTGTAGACCAGGCTGGCCTAGAACTCAGAAATGCGCCTGCCTCTGCTTCCCAAGTGCTGGGATTAAAGGCGTGCGACGTCACCGCCCGGCCACCTACAAAACCTGCACACAGGTGGTATTTTAATTAATACTGACAAACCCTATTTCCAGTGCAGAACAATTTCAGCCAGGAGACTAACAGTCTCTGGGTCACACTGACACAATGTTCCACACAATGCCAGGAAGGGAGAAAGTCGAGCATTTTTGGACATGCAATCTTCCCTCAAGTTTTACAGCGCAGTGATCATTCTCTCCTTTAAAACTTTTGTGGGAGTCAATAAGAATTCTATATTCTGATACATAAATTACTTGGTGCAGCTGATTTTTTTTTTTAGGTTTTAAGAATTCATATGTATGAGTACTTTGCTTCAAAAAAAAATACACGCCCCACGTGTGTGTGTGTGTGTGTGTGTGTGTGTGTGTGTTTGCGCTCGCGCGTGAGGAGAGGAGAAGGCGGCACTGGATCTCCTGGAGCTGGAGTTACAGGCACTGAGAACCAAGCTCCAGCCTTTTGCAAGACAGCAAGCGCTGTAGCCGCTGGCCAGCCCTAAGGCAAGGTTTACACTGTGGGCACCGCTCGCCCCTCAGGCAGTCTGGGCTTACCTTCCCACTTAGTTGTCCGTATCGGGCCATCTGTATAAGGTAGTTCTCCACTGCTTTAGTTTTTTCAGGCTTTACAAGTGCTAAGTTACTTACTAAAAAGAAAAAAAAAATACATATGCAAAAAAACCCATGAAGATTCAATGCACTAACTGTATCTTAGACCTATCCACTGACACTTCCAAAGTATTATTTCTCAAGCTTGAGTCTGTCAACAGGCGAAAGGTAGGCACGGCAGACAGTATGTAGGCCTTCTAGGAACCAGAGTGCAGCCACATCACTCAGAGGCGGAGGACCAAGACAACTCCGACTCTCAGGCTCTAATCTCCACGCTTCCCCGCGTCTGCTAAAGTGCAGCCGCCTCTGCCAAACACGCTGCTCTATCCTGACGGGCTCATCCTTTCCCTCTCTACAGTTTCCTTTTGAGATTTTATGTACGAAAACTCCAGATGTTACACCATCACCCGGAATACAATCAATCCCTAGCTCCCACAACCATCAACTGGCAACACTCCTGTGACTTGACTGTTAAAGTCAATCGTTACAAACTTTTCCGAAAACTATCCTCAAGGGGCACCTTCGTAAGGAATGGTGTTTCAATTGTAAAAACAGTCTCTCTCCAGATTTATAACATCACACTTCTTACAAACATCCGCTCTGCTCACGTATGTATCTGCACACCCACCCACCTCAAGCTGATTTTATGGGAATAAGAGAAATGGAAGGTGCTTACATCTGGCCCGGGCTGACTGATCCAGAACTTGGGCTAAGATACTGTTTCTCATTTCTGCTTCCCTACAACAAAACATAGGTCGCACAGGGTTAGAGCTAAGCTGTCAGCATCCGCGTGCACAAAGCAGTTATTCAATGTCTCTTATTTATTGGGGTTTGGGGTGGGCACGCCACAGTGCACATGTGGAGGTGACAGAACGGTTTTGGGGAGTCCGTTCTTTCCTTTCACTATGTGGGTCCCGAAGCTTGACCTGGGATCATCAGGCTTGGTGGCATATGCTCCACCTGCTGAGCCACCCACAGGCCACGGTGAGACACCTGTAGCTCAGACTGCCTTCAGGAGCCAGCTGTGGACGTAAACCTCCCAGAACGGCAGGACACTATTTCATGAAGTGGTGCGCCGGCGCAGCAACCATTACCAACAGTAAGTATCCAGTGTGGCACGTGCTACAGGCCTGGAGTCTCGGCAATTAGACAGACCAAGCGGACTTTAGGGAGGAGGCAGAGACCTATGGAGAGTCTGAAAACTGTGGCCCAGGCAGAACCAGATCCTGTGAAATTCTAACTCTGCAATCAATCTTGCTTGTTCCTGAATACTCAAGCAGAACTGTGGCACACTGCTTTCAAACCTTTTTGGAGACAGGGTTTGGCTGTGGAGCTCAAGAGGGCTCAGAATTCACTATGTAGCCAAGGCTGGTCTCAAATTCTTCAACTTCCTTCGTCAGCCTCCTAAGTGACAGGATCACTGGACTGTACCACCACTCTAAGTAGGAGACTTAAAACATTTCTCCAGGACGGCTCGGTGGTTAAGAGCACTGACTGCTCTTCTGAACGTTCTGAGTTCAAATCCCAGCAGCCACATGGTGGCTCACAACCATCCGTAACGAGATCTGACGCCCTCTTCCAGTGTGTCTGAAGACAACTACAATGTACTTACATATAATAAATAAATAAATCTTTAAGAAGAAAAAAAACATTTCCCCAAGGCAATCGTCCAAGGAAGCCACTACACAAAAAGACAGTAGCAGATATGGTCTAACAGAGTTAAGGGACGGCTGGGCTTGTTATGCCTACTGTTAAGGGCTCACAGAACCAGACTTCTTTCCTTAGGCCACCTTCTCAAGAGTTCCCGAATCTAAGATGCTATGGTCTGTAAGATGTACTAGTCTGTTGTTGCCATATCAGTACTTGGGACCAGGACTCTGCATATGCTAGGAAATGCTCAACGACTGGGCTACATCCCCAGACTCTTTTTTTTTTTTTCTTTTCTTTTTAAAAAAACAAATCACTTGGGCAAACGGTCTTGCTACGCTGTCCAGGCAGGCCTTGAACTTGAGATCCTTCTGTCTTAGCTTCCCAAGCAGTGGGATTAGAAGCATGAGCCACCACCGGCTTTATGTGCCCAAAGAATTCCTCCCTAGATGAGGAATCCTGAGTGGAGAAGGAAAACCAAACACCCTCCTTTGAGAACATGGACTTAAAGGGGTTAACCTTGCAGGCTGCTAGAGGGAGTGGGGAACAAGGGACCACCTGACTTGGTGCTCAGATCTGAACGCGCCCCAAACAACAGCAGAGGCAAAGGCAGGGTGTGATGTAGTCACATCAAATGTTTGCTTGTACTTGAGTACAAGTACGCTCGCCATGTGCAGGGATTAGGCTAGTGTTCACTGGACGCTTGCTGCGAGGCCTTGGGTCTAGAATCCCTATGAGGTTATTCTACTGGTATGCTTTGGCAGAACTTCAAAACAAGGTGTTACTGGAACTTCGGGCATTTATTCAATCAAACTAAGAAGGGAATTTCCTTCACATGGACTTATTAGAAAATCACTAGGATCTGCAATTCATTAACAGTCACATACCAATTACAACTACTAAATAAAAGAGAAGAACTCAATCTATGAAACCACCCTTCCAGAAAGTTCTAATTCTAGCCCATACCTTTGTTTTGCTTCCTGTTGGGCTGCATCACCAGGATCCTGAAAAAAAAATAATTTTCGCCTTTTAATGCCGTGAAACTTCAAAAGAGGAGAGAAAAACAGAAGGCATCGCAGGGGTGTGGGAAAAGGTGGGGTGAGGCACATCTGTAGCCATAGTTAGCACTTAGGAGACATTAGGATCTCAAGTTACAGGCCAGCCTGGGCTATAAACAGAGAAATAACAAATAAATGAAAACAAAAATAAAGGACGTATGCGGATTTTCCTTCTGCTATAATAAGTTCCTGAGGTGGAAACTGGGCCTCACAAAAATCAAAGAGTCAGTTTCCATTTGCAATGTTTTCGCTTTATTAAATAAGGGCTAAGGGTGGAACTCGGGGAAGAGAGGGTGTCGTGCACTGTGGCCCAGGCTAACCCCCAGCCCCACATTTTCCAAGTGAGGACGAGCTTCAAAAGTCACAATCTAATAGAATGTTTGAGAACGCACACGTTCCTGGAAAAGCCCAGGTATCATGGAGACCTATTTTTACTGTCTGGAAAAGAGACCCTGGCTTGGCACGAAGGATGCTGGTTCAAAGGGTGCTGCCACTGAGGTCACCCACCACCACTAGCGTTTGTCCCAAGACTCGTTTTACAACCCGCTACTCCCTCCTAGACGGCACCGCAGGGGTTGAGCACCATCTCTGGAGTCCGCGGTTTGACTCCCGCCCAGGGACGCGCCGTCAGAGCGGCGTCCTCCGCACCAGAGCTCAGAGGATCCCCCTCTCCACAGCGCTGACTTCTGGTCAGCAAGACCCAATCCGTGGAGACCCCAATCCCGGCGGGGCTAGCTTGAGGCTCGACGGCAGCGAAAACCGAGACTTTGGGGGTGGGGTGGGGGTGGGATGACTCGAGGGCGCGCACACCCCAACCCGCACAAGCCTCACGCGGGACCCTACGGCGGCCGAGGAGGCTGCGGCGGCCTCCGGGAACACCCCCACCCCCCCCCACACACCCACACACACGGAGCCACGGGGTACGCGGAAGCCGATGGTCCACGAGCAAACGCCGAGAGCCTTTGCCGGGGGCGAGGGCGTCAACCCGCCCGCTCACTCACTCCATGCTTGGCCTGCAGCTCGGCCAGCCTCTGCTTCCTCAGCGCCTCGAGTTCTTCGTCCGCCATGGCGCGGCTGTCCCACGTCGCGCAGGCGCGGCGGCCGTCGGGGGGTCGCGCAGTCGCACCCGCCCTCCGGTACACTCGGTTGGAAGCGCTTCAGCCCGAGACTCGAGCACGGCGCCTTTGACTGCGCAGACGCGAGGGGTGCTCAGACATCAAGAGTCGAGTCCAGAGCTGGGGGCTGCCCCGCCTCTGCCAGGGTGCCTTGCAGAGGACCGATCCTGCGATGATAAAAGGTATAGAACATCTAAGAGGCGCGCTTCTGGGTTCCTGGCTCTGACTGCGCGGTAACACGCCCCACCCACCCGAATGATCCCTAGAGACTGGCGGTGGCGCAGTTCAGCAAAGTATAAACTCCTTAATCGATGTTCTGTCTGCCTTATCCCCACCCCCACGGCCTTTGCTTTGAAGATGCTTGTGTATGTGTGTGTGTGTGTGTGTGTGTGTGTGTGTGTGTGTGTGTGTGTGTACACCCTGATTTTAGAGTGGGGATTCCCGGTATGGGGTGTAGTCGGTGAAAAAAAAAAAAACGGTGGGAAAAAAAAAAACCGCTCAATTCTCCAATCTTGGGACTTGCTTATGGTGTATGTATTTTAATTTTGCCAAATATATCTAGCCATTTTCACCATTTAAAAAAAGTTAATTTTTAAATATATATGCATATATATGTATGTATATATATGGGGTGGGGTGGGGGAATGAGTGAGCCCGAGGAGGCAACATC
>BDUI01021119.1:0-12008 GCA_002335545.1 Apodemus speciosus
CTGCCTGGATCAAGGACCCGGGCCAGAGTACCCAGACCCCGAGCGAGTTGGTGTCTGCTCTGGTTGGCGACCGCTTGCAGCTCTGAGCTGAGGCAAGATGGTGGCCTCTGCTATACCTTGTTTTTATTATATTTTTATGTTTAAAATTATAATTACATAATTTCTTCCCTTCCCTTTCCTTCCTTCAATCCCTCCCATGCGTACTTTTTGCTACCTCTCAAATTCATGGCACATTTTAAATTGTATTTATGTTAATTGTATTTATATTGCATATAAATATAACCTGCTCAGTCTATATAATGTTACTTGGATGTATGTCTTCAAGTCTGACCATTTTACTGTTGTGCTCTTCCCTGGAGAATGCCACCTCTGCTGTTCCTAGCTTTCCTCAATTGTCAAATATTTTTCTTACATAATGTTCCTTTGTTAGAACATCACAATGCTAATCTAGTTGTTCACTTCTAAAAGCTTTGTAGTCAGTTTTGGTTTTTCTATTCCATATAACATGAAATTACCAAAATCCTCAAAATACCTCCACTGTCTTAAGATGAGTATGTTGCTGTACATCTGAAATCTGAGTAGAGGCAGAAGGATCAGGAGTTCAAGGTCATGGCCATCTACAGTTATATATTGAGTTCAAGGATGATCTGGAATATGAGAAACCCTATCTGAACAAAACACTGTATATTTAATATATAATAGGAAGTTTCCTTTTTCATTGCTACCATCTTGGTTCAAAATATGGCCATTTTTAATTTGGATTACTAAAATTATTCCCTATGTTATTGTTAACTTTTCCTGGGGAGATACAAACAAATATCTATTTATTCAAATAGGGCACCACCAGTAGAAGAAAGAGAGAGATGACCCCACCCAAGAACAGGCTGATGCTTCAATGATTTTGCTAGGCTTATGGAGCATAGATGACTTAAATCTGTACCATAGAAAAAAATCTCCTAAGCAATTGTTAACTGCTTATATATCCTTTGGAGTGGTCGGAATTTGCTCACTTTACCATCTTTCAAGCTTCATGACATCATCCCCTTCCATAAAGGAATGTTAGTGAGCCCAGTCTTGTACTGACAAGACTTATAAAAGCAACCACAGCTGCTCTTACTTCATAGATGGCAAAGGCCATGGTATTCCCAGAGGACACAACAGTTGTTTTGTTCTGTCCTTACTCTAGTACAGTGTAACTCTGTGATCATTTAAGTCATGTTTTTAATACCTCTCTTCAAAACCCTTTAATGCACCTGGAGTGTTTACATACACCTGTAATCCTAACAATAAGGAGGCTGTTGCAGGATTGTGTGTTTGAAGCTGACTTTGGCTACTTAGTATAGTCCTGTCTCAAAAAGTCAAAATCAACAAACCACCAACCAATATGACATCAAAGAACCCAATCTAAAACAAAACAACAATGAAACCATCTTTATAATGTCAATTATATTTCACTCAAAATAAAACTCACATTCCTTATTGTGAGCTATAGGGCTCTTTGTGATATACTAAGGTTCTTATCAATCAATTGGTCCAGCCACATATACCTCTTATGTGTTAAACATGCCAAGAATAGTTCTGTAAGGTAGAAATTAAGGGTTCTTTGGAAAGTCGATTGGATGGTGTTTTGTTTGGGCAAACATGTAAAGGAACATTTTGTTAAAGTGGACACAGGTATGAAAAGCTAAGGCAGACTCATGGAGGAATGCTTTGCTGAAGCAGACATAGGAGAGAAGATGTTCATCTAAAGCAAGCACATGAAAGGACATGTGTTGAAGGATTCTTTGCTAACAACACGCATGTATTGGTCCGCCTTACATTGTGTAGTTGAACTCCATTTGTTGGCACTCCATAGAGAGAAACTTGCCAAAAAACTTCTGGTGGTGTGCTGCAGTTTCTTGCTGCTTCTTTGGACTTGGGCTGACTGGCAGAGTGATTTCAGCTGAGACAGACACAAGAATTGAGGCAAGACACGACATGTACTGAGGCAAGACCAGTGGAGGATACATGATATTTGGAGGGTATATATAGGACTCAAAGGACAGTAAAGGAGGCCAAACTAGGCTTGCTTATAGAGCTAGCTGTGCAAGGCTTGTAGATCTTRTCTTTGCTGATCTTTGATCCCTGAGAGAGGCAGAGCTGAGAACTTCTCTTGGCCTCCCTCCTGGTCCCTCTTGATGACTTGTGATGAGGCCAAGGCCCGACTGTCTCTGCTAGGTCATATCACCACTATTGCTAACCTGACTCTACTAACTGGACTGCTGGTATCTGTGGAGTGTTTGCAAGTGGATCGAGCTGCCGCTGCTTACCTGTGAACTGATTTGCCAGTTTTCAGACAACAAAGGTGGGAGTTTCTCCAAAGAACAGGTCTACTTCCTCTCCCATATCCTTTCTTTCCAACTACCTCTGGTGGGTGGTGGGCTACAAGGGAGGCTAAAGTGTTTAAGAACCATCATTAAAAATAAGTTTCAAGTGTCACATTCCTAACCTGTTGCGCATAGAGTATTGTGGCCTGAGTCTGAACTTGAATAAAAGACTCTCATATCATCAGAAAAAAAAGTTTTGAAAAAAAATAGTTAAACAAGAGACTTTCAAATATTTATTATTATATATTTATATTATGTATTATGTATTATATATTATAACATAATATGTATTCTCTAGGCCCATAAACTCATATGCATATATGTACAAATATATGTATACATACTCTCTTATTTATATATTGTCTATTTTTCTAATGAGAATGTAAATCCTATGACAGCAAGTACTTTTTTGTCCCCCCCCCCTGCCTTTATCTCCAGTGTCTAGACCCATGCATGGTGCAAGGAAGTTCTTGCTGCATATTTGGGGAATAACTTTATTTAATATAATTTACTTTGACTTTCCCAAGACTGAGATTACAGGTTTCTGTGCTCAGAGACTCATTTTAAACTTGTAGGTTGGCCTTGAGACTTTATTTTAAATTTAATTTTCATTTTTTCTGAGACTTTTATTTTATTTATTTTATTTACATTCCAGTCATTGGCCCCTCAGTCCCCTCTCCCACAGTTCCTCATCCCATTCCTCCTCCCCCTTGTCTCTAAAAGGGTACTCCCCTGACCCAGTTTCCTCCTTCCCCAGGACCTCAAGTCTCTCAAGAGTTAGGCGCATCTTCTCTCACTGAGGTCAGACCAGGCAGTCCTCTGCTGTATATGTGTTGGGGGCCTCATATCAGCTGGTGTATACTGACTACTCTGTGGCTCAGTGTCTGAGAGATCTCCGAAGTCCAGGTTAGTTGAGACTGCTGGTCTTCCTATGGGGTTGCCCACCTCCTCAACTTCTTCCAACCTTTCCTTAATTCAACCACAGAGGTCCCCTACTTCAGTCCATTGGTTGGGTGTAAGTATCTGCTTCTGTCTCAGTCAGCTGCTTGTTAGGCCTCTCAGAGGCTAGCCATGCTAGGCTTCTGTCTGTAAGTACATCATAGCATCAGTAATATTGTCAGGCCTTCATGCCTGCCCATGAGATGGACTTGTCACTGGATTTCCTTTCCCTCAGTCTCTTCTCCATTTTTGTTCCTGAAGTTCTTTTAGGCAGGAACACATTTAGTCAGACATTTCGACTGTGGTTTTGTAACCCCATCCCTCTTCTTGATGCCCCACATATTTATTGGAGGTGGACTCTTTGAGTTCCCTCCTCCCACTGTTGGGCATTTTGGCTAAGGTCACCCCCTTTGAGTCCTGAGAGTCTCCCACCTCCCATGTCTCTGGTACATTCTAGAGGGTCTCCTCCCACACATCATGACTATTGTATTTACCGTATCCTCACCCCTTCCTCTTACTTTTCAACTCCTCCCTCAAAAACTTACATCCTCTTTAATTATTATTCACACATACACATTCACGCCCCCCCCCACACACACACACAGAGCTTGATGAGTCCATTTAGGCTCACCACTTGTGCCACTTGTCATTGGATAAGACTGTCATAGGGAGATTTTCCCTGGAGAAGACTAATTTTCCTCATCTCATTCATTAGCCATTGACTGCTTGTAACTCTTATCTTTTCATCTATGGGTGCTCTCTTGTGAGATTTCACCCATCCATGTTGGGATATCATCTGCTGTTGCCATTGTTCACATCTTATTTAGGCAGCCATTTGTTGATATTTTATGGGTACAGCTTCCCTCTCCTAGATAGAAGACAAACCCTCACACAAGAAATCCTAGTCCTTGGCTCTTAGAATCTTTCTGTTGTGTTGTAGATGTGTCAGCTGCGTTTTGGGCACCCCATGGTAAGATGATCTCTGCATTTTGGCCAGTGTGACTTTCTGTAATTGCCTCCATCTCTTGCAAAAGGAAGATTTATTGATGTGGAACAAAGGCTACAATTATCTGTGTATATAAAGGTAAGTCTTTATAATGCAGTTAGAAAGTATACTGGTTTAGAAAAATGACAGTCCTAGGTATTGCCTAGGGTGGCTGTGAGACTTATCACTTGAAATTAAAGGTCATTGTATGTACCTTAGGGATTTTCATCTTATATTCTTTTCTTCCTACAAGTGCAATTAAGTTTGTTGAACATGTAATTTAAGATTGGCCTCTTTCAGAGTTAGAATTTGCTAGTTTCTCTGTTAATTAATATGTGGGCTTAATTACAGATGACAACCTGTCAGACCTCTTCATTCTCTCCATAATTCCAATAAGTTAACAAGTATGGCAAGATATAAATCCTTATGACACTTTATTAGACAGCTGGGGCAACTCCCCCATTTCTTTTCTCCAAAGCACCTTAAAGTTTTCCCTAAGTAGCAAGCCTTCCTTTTAATTCATTTTGTGCTTACAATCTCATCCCCTACTCTGAGTACCCACACGTCCTTGCAGTGTGATGCTTTCTGTCATATTTTTCATCACAGAGCAAGAATAAACAAAGGTCCAAAGGAGGAGAGAGTTGCTCTGTCAGACATGTTTTACTTACCTTAAAACTGGTGTGATTTTCTATTTTCATAGGCACCGTATGGTCTCTTGGATTCTTTCCNACACACACACACACACACACACACACACACACACACACACACACAAACACACACTTAGAATGGTAAGGTCAAAGACAATTTTGCACACAAAGTAAGGGTTCTGATGAACTCATTGAAACACAGTCACTTACTACAATCTTCTTTTTATAGGTTTATGGGCCACAGTTGAAATCAGAACCTCGGACCTAAACTCTTTATAGTTAGAGAATATGGGCCCACTAAGAGATAATAACATGGCCAATATTCCATATTTCCATACATAAACAGAGATTTAAGAATGCCAGTGGTATTATTTATATAAAGAATAAGAAAACTATTACTATGTTATTATTATCAATGCTAGCTAACAGTTCCTGAACTTGCTCCTAAACATTTTAGGTGCCATTTTCTGGGTAGAGTTTCTAGCACTTAAAATAACTGTTAAGCATTTATTCCTAAAGATGAGAAAGGTGAGAATCAGAAAAATAAAGTTAGGATTCTGTTTACAAGACTGATAAGTAACTTTAAGCCCATTGATCTTAATTCTATCCTGTGTTAAAATTTATTCTGTCACTGTTTAATTTTTAAAAAGCACAATTGATTTAGAACTCAGCAACCTTGCTTTCTTCATTCAAAAAATAACAAATAAATAGATAGATAGATAGATAGATAGATAGATAGATAGATAGATAGATAAACAAACAAGAGTGGAGCAGCTGGGACTGGAGCCTCCTGGTCTCCATTTGTACCAGGGAGCCAGATGGCTCCACAGCTTTCTGTGTATGGCCCACCAGGAGAAAGTGACTCCACTTCTGAGCACAGAGGTGAGATCTCTACTTTCTCTCCAATATCTCTCTGGAGGGGAAAAACTAGGATCACACAGGGATTACGATCAGTGGAGCAGCTAGGACAGGAGCCCTCTGGTCGCCAATTGCACCAGAGAGCTGGGCGGGACCACAGCCTTCTGTGCACACACCAGGAGAGAGTGGTCTCTCAGGAGTACTGACACAGGCTAACAGGCCCACAGGAGGGACAAGCTCCAGCCAGAGACAACAAGACCAACTAGCACCAGAGATAACCAGATGGCAAAAAGCAAGCACGAGAACCCTACCAACAGAAACCAAGGCTACTTGGCAACATCAGAACCCAGTTCTCCCACCACAGCAAGTCCTGGATACCCCAACACACCAGAAAAGCAAGAGTTGTATTTAAAATTGTATCTCATGATGCTGATAGAGGGCTTCAAGAACGACGTAAGTAACTCCCTTAAAGAAATACAGGAGAACACAGGTAAAAAGATAGAAGCCCTTAAAGAATTACAGAAAAACACAAACAAACAGCTGAAGGAACTAAACAAAACCCTCTAGGATCTGAAAATGGAAGTAGAAACATTAAAGAAATCACAAAAGGAGACAACATTGGAGATAGAAAACCTAGGAAAGAAATCAGGTGTCATAGATGCAAGCATCAACAACAGAATATTTTTTATATTTTGATATATTTTTCCATCAACTGCAGGTATATTTTCAGGAAATGTTATGATTCTAGACCCCACTGAAAATTTCCACCTTGCTACAGTAAATATAACTGGAAATTTATGTATTCATAGAAGAAATTTAGACACATGGATAGTTTTTGATGCAATAATCCTATAATAGGAAATATTAACTTTCGTTTCTTAGAGAAGAATTATATATGTCCATGTCTCCAGTTACATATGTAACAGAGGACAGCCTTGTCTGACATCAATGGGAGGGGAGGCCCTTGGTCCTGTGGAAGTTTGATGCCCCAGCATTGGGGATGCTGGAGTGGTGGGGAAGGAGTGAGTGGGTGGGGAACCACCCTCATAGAGACAAAGGGGAGTGGGGAGAGGGCAGATGAGATGGGGGATTGTGGAGGGGTAACTGGGAAGGGGGATATCATTTGAGATGTAAACAAATGGAATGATTAATAATTTTTTTAAAAGTGAGCCTGGACATATTTCCAAAAGATACTCCATATAACAAGGACACATACTCCACTTTGTTCATAGCAGCCTTATTTATAATAGACTGAAGCTGGAAAGAACCAGATGTCCTTCAACAAAGGAATGAATACAGAAAGTGTGGTATATATACACAATGGAGTACTGCTCGGCTATTAAAAACAATGAATTCATGAAATTCTTAGGCAAATGGATAGCATTAGAAAATATCATCCTGAGTGAGGTAGTCCAACCACAAAATAACACACATGGCATGCACTCACTGATAAGTGAATATTAGCCCAAAAGCTCGGAATACCCAAGATACAATTCACAGACCACATGAAGTTCAAGAAGAAGGAAGACCAAAGTGTGGGTGCTTTGGCCCTTCTTAGAAGGGGTAACAAAAAACTCACGGGAGAAAATACAGAGAGAAAGTGTGGAGCAGAGACTGAAGGAAAGACCATCCAGAGACTACCCCACCTGTGGATCCATCTCATATATAGTCACCAAACCCAGGCACTATTGTGGATGCCAAGAAGGGCTTGCTGACAGGAGCCTGATATAGCTGTCTCCTGAGAGGCTCTGCCAGAGCCTGACATATACAGAGGTGGTTGCTTGCAGCCAACCATTGGGCTGATCATGGGATCCCCAATGGCGTAGTTAGAGAAAGGACTGAAGGAGCTAAAGAAGTTTGCAACCCCATAAGAAGAACAAAATTGTCAACCAACCAGAGCTCCCAGGGTCTAAACGAACAACCAGGGAGTACACATGGAGGGACCCATGGCTCCAACTTAATATGTAGCAGAGGATGGCCTTGTTGGGCATCAATGGGACAAGAGGCCCTTGTTCCCATGATGGCTGGATACCCCAGTGTAGGGAAATGTGAGGGCGGGGAGGCAGGAGTGGGTGGGTGGGTTTTGATACACCCTCATAGAAGCAGGAGGAGGGGGGATGGAATGGAGATTTCTAGGGGTGGGGGAATCGGGAAAGGGGATAACACTTGAAATGTAAATAAATAAAAAATCCAATAAAAAAGTGAGCCTAGAATGTTCACTGTTGGACTTAGGAATACCTTTTAAAGTTCCTGCTTAAGATTCATACATTAAGATAAGGCCATATGTGGAAGCCACAGTGACAATAAAAAGAGTTAGGACAAAAGGATTGTAGCTAAATATAGCAATATTTTAAAGACACTGGACATACACTTTTATTTGTTGATATAATGGAAGAGAGCAAGACTAGATACAAGACAAAGCTCAGTGATTCATTTCACAACGAGGTTTGTCTAACTGAATCAAAGGCAGAAAAGTCCCAGTTATTTTTTTTAAAAATTAACTATAAAGTACTTCAAACATACCAAAAAGTACAAAACATGTAAAAAAAATGATTCAGAGATACCATTGTTAACTTTTACTAAATATAAGTAACAGTTCTGTTCTTCCTGGCCTTTCTTCACTACATCTTCAACTCTTTATCCCATTTTTCCAGGCTAAATGTTTTTTATAAAATAGTGTGCATTGTTCCCATGAACATTTTAAAATCTAAACTATCTAAGTCTAAACTGGTAAACAATATATATAATACAGTATTTTATAAAATATTTTTATAATGTACATAAACATATGAGACTATATTCTATCATTATCTTTTGTCAAATACTTGGCTTTATAAACAAATACTGTATCTATGTTAAATCTTAGTAGCATTAGTTTATCAACTTTAGTTGTTGAACAATACTGTATTTTGTGAAAAATTTGCACATTATCTAATATTCCTCTAAATGTATTTATAGCACATTTTCTTTTCTTCCACATCTTACCCTCCCAATATTTCTTGTTGATTATTCTTTTATATACGTCGTTGAACCCATCTTAGGGAGCCTTTTATGATTTTGTTACCTAAGATGTGGTCAGAGAAACAGTAGTTTAAACATTCCTTGTGAGCTTGTTATAAATGATAGAAGTCTCCATTCTAGACTTACTATAGTGGATTTGGCCTCTATTAAAACAAAACAAAACAAAACAAGTTCTCACAGGTGATTTGTGTGCACATCAATTTTAGAGAAGCTTTTTTCCCCTTTGGTGGTTAGCAACCCTGGAGGAAATGAAATTAAGTAAAAATATAGCAAGTTATGAAAGAGCAGCTAGTCTGTAATATCTGTAATTGTTTTTACACTCAGGGTTCTGATCTTGTAGCTTATATAATCAAATGTCATATTATTCTTTTTATGGTTTTATGTAATGAGTCCCTTGTTACAGGTTTATATTTATCCAATGGGAAAGATAACTTGCTATTTATTTTAGTCCAAGATACTGTGAATTTTCTTTCTATTTGAACCTACTATATTTACCTTTCTTCATGTTAAATCCAGGAAGTGATTAATAAAAGAAAAAAAAAGGTTAAAAGGATTGATTAGAATTTCAAACCAATTATGTGTAGCTATATGCTATGTAGAATATAGGTTAGTGATGTTGACTGGTGCTAAGTAGTAAAACAAAACAGAACAATAGTGCTGTAATAGGCATAATAAGAGCAAAATGAAGTAGAAACTATTTTGAAATTTCCCAAGACTGTCTACCTGAAATTGCTTGTCTCATTTCATTATATTATTTTATTTCTGAGTTTATAACAATTACATTTATCCCTTTCCTTTCCTCCCTCCAAAATGTCTCATTTACCTATCCCCACTCTATTAATATCTATGACCTCTTTTTATTGTTTACACTATTACATTATACACACACGCATATTCCTAAATGTACCCTGCTCAGCCCATGGGATGTTACTCATTTGTATGTTTTCCGTGATGACTGTTTTGCCACCTCTCCTGTTTTCAGTTTCCCTCAATTGCCTATAGTCCGTTGTATAGGGTTGAAACCTCATAGGCCTTTCTCTGTCCAGTTTGGCATGTTCATTGGTCTTGTCTTTGCTCAACTCACAGTTGGACAGTAATGTTGTTGAGACTTTATGGATATAGCTTCTACAAGACACAACCTTACAGGRAATTCCTTGTTCTTTTGGCCCTAACAGTCTTTATGCCCCCTCTTCTACAATGTTCACTGAACAAACAAATTAGGTGTACAAATGTTTTGTAGATGGATATTCTTTGTAACTGGGCTCCACAACTCTGCATTTTTATTGGTTGTGGTTTTCTGTAGTAAACTGTGTTGCAAAGAGAAGTTTACTTGAATGATGAGGACTACATTTATCTGTGAGTATAAGGGCAAATGTTTATAGATCATGGTTATGGATTATGCTGACTTAGTAAACTGATGTTTGCAGATTCTCCTCCAATAATCATGACTTCACTAGCGCTGAATATTTAGCTAGGTTTCTCATACCAGGAATGGCTTCCTCTTATTGAGTCTGTATTAAGACTATTTAGAGAACTGTTGTTTATTCCCAAAGTATGCATGCCACTGCTGCATCCATAGGATTATAATGTCATGCTGGTCATTGGTATGCTTCATAACCTAGGTAGGGCTCTTGGTTATCTCCCTCCTTTGGAAACTTGAATGTTGCCCTCTGATTCCATGAAAACTAGTACTCAGGGAGTGGGCATTGGATCAGTTCCAGCTCAGAATCCCTGGGCCATGTTTCTGAAGTACTTGTTGTCTTCTGCCTTCTACCTGTAGGGGGGGGCAACCAAAGCAACAATAATAGGCTGCATGTTTTGGAACAGCTAGAACAGCTTAGGTTAACAACTTACCCAACCAATGGACAGAAGCCAGGGTCCTCTGTGGTTGAATTAGTGAAAGACTGGAAGAAGCTGAGGAGGAGGCCAACCCCATAGGAAGACCAGCAGTCTCAACTAGCCTGGACCCTTGAGATCTCACAGACACTGAGTCACCAACTAGGGAGTATACACCAGCTGATATGAGGCCCCCAACATATATACAGCAGAGGACTGCCTTGTCTGGCCTCAGTAAGAGAAGATGCACTTAACCCTTGAGAGACTTGAGGCCCCAGGAAGTGGGGAGGTCTGGTGGGGTGGGGACATCCTCTTGGAGATGGAGGGGGAGGTGGTAGGGGATGGGGAATGGTTGGAAGCTAGAGGAGACCAGGAGGGGGATGAAGTCTGAACTGTAAAAAAAAGAATTAAAGAATAAACAAACAAACAAAAACCAATGTCAGACAAAAATAAATTTTGTCCAGGAAATACATATCCAATAAAAGACAGAAAATGTTAAGAACAAACAAACAAACAAAGAAAACATCAAAAACAAAAAAACCTCAAAAGAGGAATTTTCTTATCTGGTATTTGGGCTTATCTCATTTTAAAGAAGACATATTGGATTTTCTGTGCTGGGAGAAAAGAGCATAGAAAATTCTCAATTATTTTAAAGTTAAGAAAAACAGGAGATATTAATGTGATTTTTAAACCAGTAAATATTGGCTTACATTGGATTATAGAAGCCAGTAAGTCTCATCATCTTTCACCTTCAACCAAAATAACCAGTACAGCAGATGGTAACTTCTGTATAGGGCAATTGACTTTCTTAAGTGGATAGAAGAAAATGAAAACAGTAAGATCTCCCTTAGGGTTTATGACATCTGAAGCCATAAGTTCTTAAAACAAATTAACAGTGCTATGTATGAGTTCTAACTTGTGGAGCAGGCCTTTGATCCTATCTTAGCACAAAGTGGCTGGTTAACCCCATACCATTCATACTACTATTGTGCTTTCTGGACTTCTAGTTATACAAGAGCTTTAAAACTCACTAGGGGGATTTATATATCTCCCTACATATTCCAAAGAGAGCCCCAGGTAGGGAAAGAACAGAATTACTTGTGAGGTTCTAGTTTTTCTATTGCCTAAATCAATCCATTCTCTAGATTCCTTTATATTTTGCCATGAGGAATATTTTTTTTGGGGGAAATGCCACTTCCTAGTCTTCAGGATGCTTCAAGTTGATAAATAAATCTAAGTCCTTGTAGTAACTCTTTTTTTTCTTTTTCTTTTTTTTATTGGATATATTCTTTATTTACATTTCATTTCCCTTTTTCTGGTTTCCCCGTCCCCCAGATGTCCCATATGTCTTTT
>BDUI01021120.1:20841-32851 GCA_002335545.1 Apodemus speciosus
AGAGAGAGAGCTCATTTTTAGCCTGCCTTATGACTCAGCAGCTATCCTCTTGCAGATAGTGTGCCCTTCCCTCTGTTAATCCTGGCTAAATACCTCTAAATCTACCCTTAGTTTTGTTGCCCAGTTACCTTCTCTTTGCTCAACACCCTATATCTGCCTTTAGCTTAGTTGCCTTTCTAATCTCCTGCCTGGGGAAGTGGACAATGGCCATTCCACCCAAGATCTCACTTGGCTGGTGACTCTCCTTATGAAGGATGGCAAAATCCCTTTCCTCCTCCTGCATCTTTTAGTCTGCCTGCAGGAACATAGAAGTCCCGCCTCTCCTGCCCTATCATTGGCTGCTGACTGACTACTATTCCCAACAAAATTCTTAATCACCATAAATGTAGAAACCAAGATGTTTCATGACAAAACCAAATGTAAACAATATCTTTCTACTAATCCAGCCCTACAGAGGATTCTAGAAGAAAAATTCAATACAAGGATGGTAACTATACCCAAGAAAACACAAGAAATTAATCATTTTAAACAAACCCAAGAGAATGACACACACATAGTACCACCTCCAACAACAAAATAAGAGGAACTAACAATCATTGGTCATCAATACACCTCAACATCATGTACTCAATGGTCATTAATATCTCTCAAAATTATGTACTCAATCCCATAATAAAAAGACACAGGCTAACAGACTGGATACATAAACATTGTTCTGCCACACACAAGAAACACATCTCAGTAACAAAGTCAGAAACTATTTCAGAGTAAAGGGCTAGAAAAATGTTTTCTAAGTAAACAGTCCCAAGAAAGAAGATGGAGTAGCCATTCTACTATCCAATAAAACAGACTTTCACCTAAAAGTAATCAAAAGAGTTGGAGAAGGATACTTCATACTCATCAAAGGAAAACTCCACCAAAAGGAAGTCTCAATTTTAACATCTATTCCCCAAATGCAAGAGCAACCAGATTAGTAATAAAACTTTACTAACACTCAAAACACACAGTTAACTCCAAGCAATAGTATTAGGTGACTTCAGCACCCAACTCTCACAAGTAGACAAGTAAAGGAAACAGAAACTAATGTAACCCTCTCCAAAGTTGACTATGTAATCCGACACAAGAGAAAACTCAGTATATACAAGGAGATTGAAATAATACCATGCATTCTATCAGATTATCATGGACTAGGGCTGGATTTCAAAAACAACAGTAAAATAAGAAAGCCCACATCCTCATGGAAACTGAGTAACTCTCTACTCAATAACTTGATAGGGAAGAAATAAGGAAAGAAATAAAATACTTTCTAGAAATCAATGGAAATGAAGGTAAAATGCCCAACCTTATGGGACACAGTAAAAGCAGTATTAAGAGGAAAACTCATATCAATAGCCTTTATAGAGTAATTTGAGGAGCTCCATACTAGCAACTTAATAGCACACATGAAATCTCAAGAAAAAAAGACATAAACACAGCAAAGAGGAGTAGTAAATAGTCAAACTCAGGGCTGACATTAAACAAAGAGAACATTAGAAACAAAAAGAACAATACAAGAGTCAACAAAACCAAAAGCTGGTTCCTTGAGAAAATCATCAAGATAGATAAACTCTTAGATGAACTAACTAAAAGGCACAGCGACAGTATCCAAATTAACAAAATTAGAAATGAAAAGGGAGATATAACAACAGAAACTGAGGAAATTAAAAATATTATCATGTCTTATTACAAAAGGCTATACTGTAGAAAACTGGGAAATGTAGACAAAATACATGATTTTTCTAGACTGATACCACATGCCAATGTTAAATCAACATCAGGTAAACTATCAAAACAGTCCTATTATAGCCCATAATGAAATAGTCACTAAAAACTGCCTCCCAACCAAAAAAAAAAAAAAAAAAAAAGTCCAGGGCCCAAGAGTTTCAGTGCAGAATTCTATCAGATCTTCAAATAATACCAATACTCCTTAAACTATTCCACAAAACAGAAACAGAAGATACAATGCCTACATTCTACATGGCCACAGTTACTCTGATACCTAAAACACACACAAAACAAAAAACAATAAAGAAAGAACTTTAGACTAATTTCACTTATGAACATCAATGCAAAATACTCAATAAAATTCTTGCAAATGTAAACCAAAAACACATAAAAATCATTCACCATGATCAGATATACTTCATCCCAGGGATGCGGGGATGGTTCAATATATTAAAATCCATCAACATAATCCACTATATAAACAAATGCAATGAAATAAATCACATGAACAATTCATTAGATGCTACAAAAGCCCTTGACAAAATCCAACACTGCTTCATCTTAAAGGTCTTTAAGAGATCAGGAATTCAAGACACATACAGAAACATAATAAAAGGCATACGTGTATATGTATATATGTAGCAAACCAATAAGCAACATCAATTAAATATAGAAAAACTTGAAGCAATCCCACTAAAATCAGGGACAAGACATGGTGCCTACTCTCTTCTTATCTATTCAATATAGGACAGTTCTAGCTAGAGAAATAAGACAACAAAAGAAGATCAAGTAGGATACAAAATGGAAATGAAGATGTCAATGTATCAGTAATCTCAGATGATATGATAGAACACATAAGCAACACCTCAAATTTCTATGAGAGAAAACCTTCAACTGATAACCAGTAAAATAGCAACAAAGTTATCTCAAAGAAATCAGTATCCCTCCTTTGTACTATTGATGTATGGGTTGAGAAAGAGATTAGGGAAACAATAGTCACAAATAATATAAAATATCTTGATGTAACTATAACCAAGCCAGTGAAAGACTTATATGACAAGATCTTTATGTCACTGAAGAAAGAAATCAAAGACAGAAGGTGGAAAGATCTCCCATACTCAGGGCTCCATAGGATTAACATAGTGAAAACTGCCACTTTATCAAAAGCAATCTACAGATTCAAAGCTATGGCCATCAAAATTCCAACACAATTGTTTGCAGACATTGAAAGAGAATTTCTCAATTTCATATGGAAAACAAAAGAACCAGGAGAGTCAAAACAATTCTGAATAATAAAAGAACTTCTGAAGGAATCACCATACCTAATCTCAAGCTGTACTACAGAACAATAGTGATAAAAACCACATGGCATTCATACAGAGACTATCAGTGGTATATATTTGATGACCTAGAAATAAACCCACATACCTATGACACTTGATTTTTGACAAGAAGCCAAAACCATAGAGAGGGGGGGAAAGGCAAAGCACCTGCAACAATTGGTGCTGGTCTGTCAGTCCGCATATAGAAGAATGGAAATTGAGCCACATTTATCACACTGCACAAAGCTCAAGTATATCAATGACCTCAACATAAAACCAGATAAACTGAATCTAATAGAATAGAATATGGGAACTAGCCTTGAACCCATTGGCACAGGAGAAATTTTCCTAAACAGAACACCAGTGGCTCAGGCTATAATATCAAATACTGATTAATGGGATTTCTTGAAACTGAAAAGCTTCCGTAAGGCAAAGGACACTGTCAAAAAGACAAAACAGCAGTCTACAGATTGGGAAAAAAACCTTCACTAGCCTTATATCCAACAGAGGGATAATGTCTAAAATATATTTAAAAAACACAAGAAGTTAAACTCCAAAAAAGAACAACAAATCCAATTTTAAAAACTGAATACAGAGCTAAATAGAAAATTCTCAACAGAGGAATCTTGAATAGCTGAGAAGCATTTAAATAAATCTTCAATGTTCTTAATCATTAAGGAAATGAAAATCAAAATGACCCTAAGATTCCACCTTATAATGATCAGAATGGCTAAGACCAAAAATTCAAGAGACACCACATGCTAATGAGGATGTGGAGAAATGGGAACACTACTCCATTGATGGTGGAAGCGCAAACTTGTGCAACCATACTGAAAATCAATCTTGTAGTTCCTCTGAAAATTAGAAATAATTCTATCTGCATACCCAGCTATACTGCTCTTGAACATATATCTGAAAGATACTCCACCATATCACAAAGATATGTACTCCAATATGTTCCTAGCAGCCCCATTCATAATAGCCAGAAATTATAAGCAATCCAGATGTTTCTCAACTGAAGAATGGATAAAGACAATGTGGTATGTCTCCACAATGGAATTGTATTCAGCTATTAAAAACAAGGACATCATGAAGTTTGCAGGGTAATGGAGGGAACTAAAAAATATCATCCTGAGTGAGGTAATCCAGACCCAAAATGACATGATTGCTATATATTCACTTATAAGTGTATATTAGATGAAAATTATAGAATATGGGGCTGGCAAGATGGCTCAGTGGTTAAGAGAACCAACTGCTCTTCTGAAGGTCCTGAGTTCAAATCCAAGCAACCACATGGTGGCTCATCTTCTTGGGCATCTGAAGACAGCTACAGTGTACTTACAAATAATAAATAAATCTTTAAAAATATTATAGAATACCCATGATATACCTTATAGTCCCTTAGAAGGAAGGTCCAAGTGAGTATTCTTCAATCCCGCTTAGAAATGGGAACAAAATAGTCATGCGAGGCAGAGGAGGGAGGGACCTTGGTGGAAGAGAGGAGGAAGAGGGAAAAAGGGACAGGATCATGTATGGGCGATAACAGTAGTGAAACCCAGAGGGCCAGGAGAGTGGATGGAAATATGCAGCTGCAAGGGGTGTGGGGTGCAGAGAACATCTAGAGAGTCTCAGAGACCTGGGATAAGGAAGCTTCCATGACTCAATGTGGGTAAGCTTAGCCAAAATGCCCCACAGTGAGGATATGAAACCAAGAGACCACCTCCAGTAGTCAGAGAGTACCCACAGTGAAGGGATAGATACATCAATTCACCTATAAAACTTCTGAACCAAAATTACTCCTGTCTAAAAGAAATGTAGGGACAAAAATGGAGCAGACACTGAATGAAAAGCTGTCCAGTGACTGGCCCAACTGGGGATTCATCCCATGGGCAGGAAATAATCCCCTACAATATTACTGATTCTATGTTGTGCTCATAGATAGAAGCCTGGCATGGGTGTCCTCACAGTTGCTTTATCAGCAGCTAACTGAGATAGATGCATCTACTTACAGCCAAGAATTGGATGGAGGTCAGGGACCCCTATGGAAGAGTTGAGGGGAGTACTGAAGGAACTGAAGGAGATAAAACCCCATAGGAAGACTAGCAGTATCAATTAACCTGAACCTATGGGAGCTCCCAAAGTCTAAGCCACCAACAAAAGAGCATACACCGGCTGGTCTGAGGCCCCCAGCACATATGTAACATAACACTTCCTAGTCTGGCCTCAGTGAAGGGGAGATGCCTAATCTTGTAGAGACTTGGTACTCCATTGTGGGAGGATAGCTAGGGGGAGATAGCTGCCACCCTCTCAGAAGTGAAGGGGATGAGGATAGAGGAAAGAACTCTGTGAGGGGGGGACTAGGAAGGGGCAACAATTTGAATGTAAATAAATAAAATAATTAATGATGRAAGTAAGAAAATTCGGGGAATGAAGAAAAAGGAAGTAAAACAAAGCAAACAAGCAAAACAACAGCAAAACAGTCAGGAACTGATGACTTAGTTCAGATGAACTAACACAGTAGTATCAGGAGAAAGAGTGGAGACAATGCATTGCATAATGTAAAGGTTAATTGAAGATCTATGCATAAGTTGAATGCATATGTAGCTGGTATATATCCTAAGCAACTGGGTAAATGATAAGAATTAGTTGAGAAATAGAATAAAATCCTAGTCAAGGATAGCCACATATACCTATAAATCTAGTATTTTAACAGTTCTGGTAGGAGGATCCAAACTGAAGCATTTCTGAGCTACAATACCAAGAAAGAAATATAGAAATACAAGAAGTAAGGAATGATTAAACACCACACTGTGTTTATGCTTGAGAATTTAAGACCAAATTGAAAAGAGACATCAGAGCTGAAGATAAATGGTATTCAAGATGAAAGGAACACAAAGATTTCTCACATCTCAAAAAAGAATTCAATCAACCTCATTGAAGATCAGGAATAGAATTATATCCATAATTTGAAGTGAAAGAAAGCTGAACCTACCATAGCAATCCATAAACAAGTTTAAAAAAAATAAAGTGGAGTCTATTATCAACCTTCTGTGTTGAAAGTTGAACATGAAGAAGTTAAACAACAGAACACAGACTCTCACAAAATATCATTACCACTGGTTTTAAAGTTGTTTGGGGCAGTGCTGTGGATAAAAGCCTGAATGGATTGAGAGACCAGGATAATGAGGAAGCTGAAAGAGGGACAGTCATTTCCAGGACAATGTTTTTAAGAGCAAAGCAAAATAGGTTAGAAGCCAGGAATGGAAGTCACCATATCCAGTGACTGTCTTTTACTCTCCCATTTTATTGTTTCCTTGAAGCTCTCCAATATTAAGGCATATGATATGCCAAAAAGAGTAACGCTGTGGTGGAGTAAAAATTAATGCTGAGGAGAGAGGGGATAATTGCAGAAGAGACCTTGTGATGCTGAGAACGGTTGACCCCAATTTCCTCAATGAAGCCTAAGTGTCTGTTTACTGTAAGCCTTAGCTAAGCCACTGAGTAAAGTGATTCTAATTTAATTGTTCTGGGCTGAGCTCTTCACATCAATATATTTTTTAAAGCTCCCAAGTTCCATCTAATGTGTAGTGAGATTTGAGAAGTAATCTCAACAACATAGTCTCAACAATTATCATCTCTGTGTAAGTCTATCCTCAGCCTTCCTTGTAACTTTATTAAATGTATGTATGTCCTCAGCACATTACTGTTCAAGGTATGTGGGTTTTACACAAATGAAATCATACTGAATAGACTCTGTTTATTGTTAAGCTTGAAAATTGCAAGGCAAAAGACCAAATCCACAACTGCACAATTAAAGCAAACTTTAAGAATACCAGACAATAAGATGGACAGTGGCCATGTCCATACACTGGATTCCCAGAGAAATGGAAGTAAATCGCTTCAGTTACATGCTGATAAAGGCCAAGCCTACAAAGATTTTGCCTTTTTCCTATTTGGGGCAAACATACATCCTGACATACATCTTGCTTATATATCTCCCACTTACATGTGATCAAGCATACACTGTTGGATATAACCGATCATATTTATTAATGTGAAAATACATGACTTTTTATCTTACATAAACAACAGCCATGAAGTTATCTGTCCTTGGACATGTGGGGCTCGCAGGTTAACTTTAGCCCTTACAGTATCTCATCTGTTTTGATAATGTATCATGACTACAAGATTCATACACGATTGTATATAATGTTGGTCTCATTCATTTTCAATATAAAATGTCCCATCATGGGGCTGGAGAGATGTCTCAGTTGCAAGAAAGTGTGAGTTCTGATCTTTAGTTCCCATATAAAAATAGAAATGTGTGTGGTGGTAATGTATGTATCCACAGAGCAGAGAAAGAAAGACAGGAGGGTCTGGAGATGTGCTGCCAGTCATTCTAGCTTACATGAAAGTTCTATGATGAATGAGATGAACACTCATTCATCCCCCAAGGCTAAGAATCATCTTGGAAGAGAAGGTGAACAGATTGAAAGAGACCAAAGTAGGGAATGGCTACAGCAAAGCAGTGTTTTCAGAACCCACATGAATGTACAAAAGTTGTGACTGTGAAAGATCAACTCTGACAAAATTCCAACAGGCTTTAGGGAAGGGCTCATGAACTTTACCCTTAGCTGAGACACTGGCAGTTGATGTTTACTTGGGAAGGGAAAGTCACTTTCTTCAGGATGTGACCTATTGAGAGGCTGTCCATACTTGAGTAGAAAACCCTACATCCACAAGCATTGCAGCAGTGAGGATTTAGTGGATGTTGAGAGAAGAAAATGAAGCTGTGAGGAAAAGTATGAAGAGGGATAGGAGAGGAGCTGGAAGGGAAGGAATAGAATTATATTTAATCAAAACACACATTATATATGTGTATGTATGAAAGTCTCAAAAATGAAAAATAAGGTGATAACCCATTAAAGGAGGTACCTGATGTTGATCTCTAGTATCCACATCACACATGCGCACATGCATGTGCATACACATACAATGAGAACATATACAACTCAGGCCTTCATACACAAAATTTAAAAAAGAAATTAGTGTTCTAGCCTATGGTAATACACAAATAATCTACTCCCTGATTAAATGAGTATTTGAAAGTTTTTCATTTATTTGTTTATTTTAACATCTCTGCATCTTTCTTCTAGGAAGGTTCTGGCATGTGCTGTTGATTCACTCTGACAATTATTTCCTGGAAAATAGAAATATAAAATAGCAGAACTAATTTGGGAAAAAATTTGGCATTATGGGTTTGTTTTTCAGAATGGTGATTACTTTATATTCTGCACCATAATTGCTGCTTATGCTTATCAGACTATATGCAGGAGTGTTCGAAAAACAAATAGCTCAGACGAGGCTTCATCTCAGTCTGGGCTTCCTCTTCATCATATCTCTTGTTGATTTACATTTACAAAATTCTCCAACAGCCAATGCCAGTTCACAGTGAGTTTACATTTGCCCTGATCCAGCTGTTTTACATTTAGATACTTAGTATATCTGAACATTAAATAAAATCAACTTTAATTATTTCTAAAAAGAAAAAAAAGATGTGCAGAAAAAGTTGATTTAGTCAATGAGAACGAAGGCAATCCATTGTTTCTCCCCTTGTTCAGAGAAGCCCATTGCTGTAGTGAATAGTGATTAGTGTAGGTTCGTGGCTGGTTGTGCTGAGAACAAGTGACTATTGAGTGTTCATCCTCCAATAGGATATTCATTATCACCTCTTCCAGTGCTCGGGGAACATGGAAATGGAAGTGGAAAGAATGTACAAGTCAAGGGTATGGGAAGAGTGTGGGAAGTGCTGTTAGATGGGCACAGCATGGCACATGCAGCTGTGGTGACCTACATAAGACTTGCATGAGACCAGATCCATCAGCATTCAGTCACAGATAGAGAAGGGAGGCTTTAGGATTCTGCTCCATCCAGGAGAGCTCTTGGAAATGAAGGGCTGCTAAGGAGGAGTATGTCATTGTCTGTAGTGATGTTAGGGGGGTTACTATGCTCCTACGAGTAGTTGCATGCCAACGCTTACTCTGTCAGCCCTTGTTAGGCTCAAAGGTTAACAAAACAAAAAGAAAAACAGAACAAAAACAAACAGAAGTGAGAAGAGTGCTTGTTGAGATTCTCTGGCATGCTGAGAAAATCCACGAGCCTTGTCGAAACACATAATTATTTAAATGGAAGACCTATGCAGGGACAGTAGTGAATATATGTAGTTTTCCTTCCTTCAACTCCAATCCTCAAGTAGAAAACTTAAGGTTTATGTCTTGTTTGGGACAACTTAGAYATTTTAGCTAACACGTCATGATTGGTGAGAAAGATTCAGAGTGTTTAGCAGGACATATTGATTTGCTTCTGCTAACATCCTCTTTTTTCCCAATAACTGTCAGATTGTATGAAATGAATATTGGTATCACTGGTCTGTTTTTCATTATTTAAAATGTAAGTAACTATTTTCAAAAATATGTGCACTTACAAGGTGTCATTAATAGCTGTTAAGATGGTAGTATTTTTCATATGCAGATTGGAAAAAAATCAATCTATGTCAAGCTACTTACTTAAGGTTGATTGAGAAGGGCATGGCTAAAGCTACAAGCTCGGTTCTGTTTGTACAGAGGAGAGACCCCTTCAGATCTTATGACAGAATTGGTAAAAGACTTATATGCTTATTTTCCATAATAACTTTTTTAGACAAGTGAAGCTAATAATAACCAGACAATGGAAGATTCTCATAGAACCAGAAACAAGAATTGAAGGTAAAGGACAAAACAAGGTTGCAGTGGATTCAGGTTAGTTAACAGATACCTATAGGTATCTACTTGTCAATACAGGAAAAATGATTGATATGGTAAACCCAGTTATCTATTTGTGAGGCCTTAAAACCTACTACTTCAACTTTCTTAAACCAGTGATCTTTCTAATTGCATTCTAAATATTTACTCTCATTCTACATTAACTGTAATTATATCACCCCACATCAAATAAGCTTCTTTTTACAGTAAATGGAGCCCRTTGCAGTAAGCTAAAACTGGACAAAATGTAAAGAACAATAGGTCAGGCTCATAGACACACACACACAGGCACACACATGCACACAAGGCTGTCATAATAGGCTACAGACATATTAAGAGGTGAGTATTACAGCTTTATACAGCACTAGTAGCATTTGCTTAAGATTAAACACATATGCACACAAGTATACAACTTCAAAGATTGGCCACAAATATTAGCAACAAACATTTTAGAAATATTATTTGTAGGTATTTCTGAGAAGAGTTAAACACTGGTTTTGTTTCTCATTTTCTTACTTATACAAAGCTTATATTATTTGTTAACTCAGGAGAAGGAAAGCCAAGCCACTCTAAAGCCTCTTCAGTGAGCTCTGCTCTCAGCATGCCCTGTTTCTCTTACTCCAGTTGCTTTCCTGCAAGCCTCTTCACTTTCCATCACTTGAGTCTTTGTTACAATTTTGTTAGAAGCTTAAAACAGCAAGCCCAGTGTCACATACCCTCTCCAACTTTAGTGGTGTTATCAACACAACAAAGTCTCACTCCTTCTTAGAACTTTCCAAAAACGCATAGTCTGTCTTCAATGCTGTCTCTTCTTTCAACCCTCCAGTCAATCCTTAATTCTTCTTTAACCTCATCAGAATATTCTTGGTGGTTGTATTTTCTCTTTTCTTGATTTTTGGTTTGGTTTGTTTTTTTTGTAGTTATTTTTGGGGTTTTGTTTGTTTGTTTGTTTGTTTATACAGCATGTCATATTGCCCAGGCTGACCTAGAGTGTGCTGTGTAGACAAGTCTGGTTTGAGTTCTTGATCCTCCTGTCTTCACCTCCTATGTCATGATTTGCAGCTGTGTGCTACCAGGAAAGACCCACACACAAACCCTTATCTAATGCCAGATATCTCAAAGATTTTAACCTACTATTTAGTTTTTAATTACACTTGCTCTTTTAAAAAACAGCTGGTCAGAAGACAGCTTTCAGCACTTGAGCTTGGATTTATTTTTAAATTTGCATTGGTTTTTGATAAATTACAGTTGTATATATTTACATGGAACCAGGCAATGCTATGACTATGTATAACATGTGAGAATATTGACTCATGCTGACACACATTTCCCTCATCTTATGCCACTCCTACACTACCCGCTGCCAGGATGAGTATGGACTGCCTACATTGATTCTTTCATATTTATCCTTTACAAGACTACTTCCATTAATTCAAAACTGTACATTTGACTGACATACACATATACATAATAAAATTCACACAAGTGCACACAAACACTTTGTTACTGATCATCTATCTGTCCTGGTTTTTCTGTCTGATGTACTGGCATCTGTATCTGGCTGACTATTGAGGAACTCCAGTCATTCAGTAAGTACTTTCCAGAGTTGTCAAAAGATACAGGTGTGCATTTCATATGCAAATTAACCCCTAAAAACTAGACTTCTCCCTGGCTTCCTTGAGGGAGATGTTGGATTTGCAACAGTAAGGTAATATTTCCTGGTCCCTAATCACACCAGGACCAAATCCAAACATCAATAAAAGTACTCAGATCATTGAATTGAGTTCCCCAGTCCCACATCTTGACCCACATCTTAAGATAATTACAAGCAAGTGTCATGGGAGGGCCTTAGTGGAGGTTGGGGTCTCTATCATCAAAAGGGAAGCTGAGCACATTACTGAAACTGGCCAGGAATTGAAGCCCAGCACATGCCTCATTCCAATTGGTCTTTTACATGAGTTAATCAGAATTCAAAATGATTAGTGGAAAGAACCTATAGCAAGCATTCAACTTTGGAGAACCCACTAACCCTAGTAACCCACTTAAGAATGCAGTCTCTGTAAGAGATGGTGTCTCCAATTTATGTTCACATACCAGAAGTCTTCTTTTTTTTTTTTATTGGAT
>BDUI01021137.1:9581-21376 GCA_002335545.1 Apodemus speciosus
ATGAGACAGGAAAGTGTCAGCCAATTAGCTTCATCATTGCATGCAGTAAGAGCCAGACAGAATTCACAAAGGAAACAGAAAGTTATTAAACATCGTGAACAAGAAAAATAAGGACAGAACTGAGCACAGATCTCAAGAGGCCTTGGCATTTCTAGTGTACAACCAACATCAGTTTCCCTACTTTCCTCTAACTCTTGTTTTTGAAGGAAATCTGGAGGTAACCACATTATTTTAACAAAAGGAGRAACAAGGGAAAGTAAAGGCAGAAACACATCTGGAAGTGAAGCTCAGACAGAAAGAGCCTCTGAGGGTCAGCTTTTCCTTCTCTACTCATTCCTTCCCTTTCCAGCTAATRTCCAGAATGACTCTCTGTCAGTGTCCGGAGAGACAGTGGGATGGGCGGAAGGAAGGTGAGGTCAGAAACAAAATGGAGGCAAAGGAGAAAGAGAAGCAGGGAGTCCCTTGGAGATTCCTGTTCTTAGGGCCTGGCAGCCAAGAGCAGAGTTTTTGACACTAAAGGAACCAAGTCTTGAAGTTTTGAATCCTTTGTGGCACATTATTTATGACTTGAGTTCTTTGTAAGTAGTTATTTTTAATGACTTTGTTCCCACACTARGCCCTTGGTACCACTGTGCTAGCACAACCCTGTGAAACATTGACCACTTTGTTCTGTTTATAAAGGATGACAGATTTACAGTGCTGAAAATAAAACCCACAGAGTCCATAAAGCCCACATTCTTGGTCCTGGCTCTTACCTTACTAAGCATTTAAACAGGTTTTCCCAGCCACAGTCGTAATCATGGTGTGCTGCCCTGCTCAAAGATGGAGGCTTGCAAACGTTGACACTCTCTCCCAATTAGAGTCAAAAGTATGGGCTTCTCTCTCTTCCTGTTCTCAGGTTTCCTGGTAGGACAGGAGGCATGATGAAGCTTTATATAAACATTGCCAGTGTGCATTACCTCTTAGTAGTTTGGGGTTTGAAATTTTCCACTCTTAACAGACACTTAGCACATTTCCAAAGAAAACAAAGAAGCCTTACTTTAGCACCATAATGTGTAGTTTCAAATATAATTAGATTGCATACACATAGACACACTCAGGGAGACATAGGATGTCAACTCCTAATTTGCTACCAAAAACAATTGTCTCCAGTTATTTTCCAGAGATTAGAGTGGTAACTTCAGTAATTGAAGAGGGGAATAAACAAAGTTAGMATCAAATTATAGTCTGACAAAACTTTAAATTCTGCATTCTAAGGTCTGCATGAGCTCATCTGTCATGGGTCCCAAAATAAATAAGTGTCCGAGTGCCTGAGATGGAAACAATGGTATAGTTAAAATCATCTATRTAAATGAGCAAATGAGTCAAATGCCCAGAATGCCTTCTGCTAGGGGCACAGCTAAATTATAAATAGGTGAATGTCCCACTTAATGTCCCTTCCACACAGGAAGATTGCTGAAGAATCACAGAGACACATACTTCTGTTCTATCTGTGACATAATAATAATCCTGTTGGTAAAGCATGGATAACTCTGAGTTCTTGATCCTGTAGATTATGAGTCCTGATTAGAGATKTGTTAGTGCTGATGCTTTGGGCCTTGAATAAGACCTGAAAGAAATCAAACAGGTACAAAGGAGCACACGTGGCCCCCACCCCTAGCTGAGGCATTATTGATGGTTGTTTTGGTTAGAGTCAATTTTCCTTACGGGTATGCCCCTGGGTAGGTTGCTCATGCACCAGTGGATGATTCTCCACCCAGGAGAACACAGGCAAACACTAATTAGACTAGGTTCTAAAAGCAAACAAACAAAAAACAAAAGGGAACAGGAAGCAGAGAGGAGAGGATTCTGGAGGGAGTTGGAGGACAGGATGCATGTGATCAAATTACAGTGTATACATGGATGGACTTTTAAAAGAATAAATGAAAACAAGACAAATCCAGAAATTGAGACACAGAGCCGGAGTGATATGGAAGACTGGCTCTCTGGATAAACCAGTACAGAGCAGGGGACAAGGTCAAAGGTGGGCAACAAGCACCAAGAAATGGGGTGCCTTCCGTTCTTCCTGTTTCCTCGAGGCAGGGTTTCACTGTGGAGCCTTGGCTGGACTCCAACTCGCTGTATAACCGGGTTGGCCTTGAACTCAGAGAATCATCTGTGTCTTCCAGGTGCTGAGATTGAAGGCATGTGCCGCCATGCTTGGTCCTCGACTTCTTTGCTGTGGCCTATAGGTCCTGCCTTTCCCATCCTGGCCTCCCACCTCTCAGCTCTCTCCCACGACAGCTGTAGCCCACTCCACCCTTGCCCACATCTGTCCAAATTGAGCTTCTTTGCTGCAATTTAAACCTGCTGGCGATACTTCTGCGTCAGGGCACTTTGTCTTTCTGAAACGATCCTCTCTTACAGCTCTAAAGTGTATTTTTCTGTTTTGTTGTTTTTTGATTTTTTRTTTTTGTTTTTGTTTATTTTGTTTTTGTTTTTCATTTATACCATTTTGGTCAAAAGTTTCACTTGACTACCTTATTTAATCTTAAATTAAAATACATTTAAATTTCTTCATTGACTCTCAAGATGCTCTGGCCCCTTCCCCTCATGGCCTTTTACTTTAGTGGTTATTATCCCTTTTTGATGACAATTATATAGTTTGTTTCTTTATACTAGTTATTCCATGGGTGACTAAAATGTTTGGTACAAAATTTATAGTTCCTCAATAAATACTCATTACTTTTTTTCTAAAAAGCCTTTTAAATAATATCAACCAGCACTTATAACCCGCCCATTGTGGATGCTTATTATGGATGTTTACATATCAGGGTGTCCAAGAGAATATAGCCCAGAGGTACAGATATAGGTCAATAACCATTCAGAACTGAAGAGGTGGGAAAGCGGCCTGAGGATTCAGACTCTCTGGAGAGGTGGATGGCCTACGCCATGGCCTCATCACTCTACAGAGCAGTTAACCAGTTACATCTCTACCCAGGCCACAGAAATGTCATACTATAATACTTAGTAGCAATTACTTAGGAAAAAAAGTAAGAAAGGATTGAATAGAAATCAGCAACTATCATTTTCTTAAATTTATACAATAATTATGAATCTTTCTAAATTCCAAAGATACCCCATGGAAAAACACATCTGTCTGATAAATATTGGTGCTGATGATAGGAATTTCATTAATGTCCCATATATATAGTTTGCTGTTCTTGGCTTTGGGGACTCTATAACAATTCTTGAGTCATGGTAAAAATTTACATGGTGCAACCAAAGAAATGGATTGGTTGAAAGAGATCAACCAGCGGATCATTCTCCCTTTTCCTTTGAGCTAAGAAATATAATACACTGGGACCRTCAGCCTGGTATGTCAGTTGTCTGAGACCTTAGTCCCGTGACTGTGTCACAATACATACTGCTATCTAGCATGCATTTCTTTGGACAACTCTCTGACTTCAAGCTTGTTGTGCTGGAAAGTCAAATTAGCAATAAGAAGAAAAATGTGTAGATGATCAATAGCTTTTGTAGATAATACTACCCTAATAAATGGACTCAGGACTGTCTCACAGGCTGACATGAGTCATTTCACATTTAGAGACACTGTAGGGGCTTTTGATGCATAAAGGACTCATATTCCTCTGTAACAGCATGGAGTTATTTCTTAGGGCTCACTGGAGACGTTGGATCACACGAATGAGACACTGTTTCAGGAACAGTAGCCTAAAGAGGCCTATAACCGCCCCTCTGCCCTGTCATTTTCAGGGAAAACATCTCCCTACAGCATGCAGGTGAGAGAAGATCATCTTTTAAAAAGAGCCAAAGTGTTCGGTTAGGAAGATCTTAGCAAGCCAGACTGCATCCTTGAGGGGACAGAACACCCCAGAGTTAGAAGCATACCCATGATGTTGTGTCTTCTGCTCTCCTTGAGAAAGGCAGTGGCCTAGAGTGATGGTTTCATATCTGTTAAAATGAATCAATGCTTGAAACATGTCTTCAGACCCTCAGGAGGATTCAATTCCCCCACTCTCTCCTCTTGACAAGAAGGATTGGHGATATGCAACAGTGGTTACTGAAGTTGCTGAGCGCCTGCCTGTGACATCCAGGCTCTTAAATTACACTTACTGTTGCTTTGTGTCCTGTTCTCTGTCTCTAAGCCTCATCAGCATMTCTCCTGCAGCACAATGGAGTTCAGGGGCCAGCTTGAGAAAAACAGAACTCAGTTAAGAATATCTGAAGAGCCAGGCTGGATAAATATTCATAAACACATTCACGCTACCTGCATCAGAAAGGGCTATGAACTCCCAAACACAYTTGAAGGTCAGCACAGTGCTTTCATCCCTTTCCAGCACTTTGCATAGCTGGCAGCTCTTCCTCTTCTGGGGAGAGGCGGGACACTAAGAGAGTGCACGACTCACATTCTCCGCGCGGATTTCCATAACCATCAACAGATGGGATAATAATCATCACTGAAGTTGATGTACAGGCTTCTGGTCTAAGGAAATGTCTTCCTGTTCCTTTTCAGAATCGTTTCTTCTGGCTCTTTAGACACAAAGTGTTCTCCCTCCCAGGAAAGGTTACAAGTTAAGGTGATTGTAAAAGAAGTGTGAATCCCCCATCTGTCTGTGGAGGACCCTGTGGCTGGCCCACAGTGAAAACCTCTCTAGGTGACAGGGAATGCATGAGTCCCTGCAAGACTGTCTCCTGGCCACCTTGGCTCTGTCTCCACAGCATTTTGTCATTGTGCAGAAGCATTCTACTSTAGTCTGAGGCATGTCCTCTGAGTTATTCATTATTCCATGGAAAGCCAGTRACATTGAGAGCATTCCAAATCAATGCAGCTCAAATSATACTTCTATAATCTGGTATAGGCAGGAACTTGATGTTGATGATGCATAAAAGTGCCCAAGTGCCCCCAAAACTTGAGATGAACATTAAACTTAGTTAAGTTGTAACACACAAATATCGAACAGCAACTTTGTAATACCAGTTTTTTTTTGTTTTTGTTTTTGTTTTTTAAGTGCAGTGCTTAAAGCATTATTGATACCATGGGTTATCTGAGAATGCTCAGGTAGAGATATAAATTCATTTTCCTAGTTATCCATCTATAAGATAAGCACAGACCTCTCTGGTCATAAAATTTTATAGAAGGAGCTGCAGTAATCAGGCTGCTTCTGTGTGNGTTACAAGTTAAGGTGATTGTAAAAGAAGTGTGAATCCCCCATCTGTCTGTGGAGGACCCTGTGGCTGGCCCACAGTGAAAACCTCTCTAGGTGACAGGGAATGCATGAGTCCCTGCAAGACTGTCTCCTGGCCACCTTGGCTCTGTCTCCACAGCATTTTGTCATTGTGCAGAAGCATTCTACTSTAGTCTGAGGCATGTCCTCTGAGTTATTCATTATTCCATGGAAAGCCAGTGACATTGAGAGCATTCCAAATCAATGCAGCTCAAATSATACTTCTATAATCTGGTATAGGCAGGAACTTGATGTTGATGATGCATAAAAGTGCCCAAGTGCCCCCAAAACTTGAGATGAACATTAAACTTAGTTAAGTTGTAACACACAAATATCGAACAGCAACTTTGTAATACCAGTTTTTTTTTGTTTTTGTTTTTGTTTTTTAAGTGCAGTGCTTAAAGCATTATTGATACCATGGGTTATCTGAGAATGCTCAGGTAGAGATATAAATTCATTTTCCTAGTTATCCATCTATAAGATAAGCACAGACCTCTCTGGTCATAAAATTTTATAGAAGGAGCTGCAGTAATCAGGCTGCTTCTGTGTGRYATAGTCTGGAGAGCRGYGACTGCTGGAGAGAAGGGAGCTCACACAGGACAGATTGGCTCCAGTGCCCAAAAGATCATCAGCTGCTCACTCACTTCCCGTATTCTGCTCCAAGTAGGCGACTCTCAGTCTGATTGTTGTTTTGCACTCTTCGCTTATTTTCTGTGATCATCTCGACGACCAGCCCTACTGCAGACCCTAAGGTGAATATAGCCTTTCTTTTTCTTCCTATCTGTGCCTTGACGTTCACATCGTCTATACAGCCTCAACAGACATCAATGCGTGTGTGAAATCTGTATTTTCAGCAGCATCCTGCCTTCCACATTAACAACGAAATTTGTGAAATTCATCTTAAATTAAAAAGTTTTTTTCTTATTACAATTTAATTATAACAGTTCCCCTTCCCTTTCCTCCTTCCGGGGCTTTCCATATACCCCTTCCTGCCTGCCCTCCCTCAAATTAATGGCCTCCTTTATTCACAAATTGATATTGCATGCATATCTGTACACATGCATGCACGTGAACACACATATACACATACATACATACATACATACATACATATTGTGTACGTACATACGTACATTCATACACATTCCTAAATGCACCTGTTCAGCCTGTATAATGTTATACATATGCACATTTTCAGCACTGACCATTTGGCATCAAACAATTGATGTGCCACTTCCTCAGTGTGCAGTTCACTGAGGAAGGCCACCTCTCACACTCTCAGCTTCCCTTAGTTGTTTATAGTTCTTTTTATAGGTTTCATTTTGTTTTTGTTTTTGTTTTTGTGTTTGTTTTTCGTGAAGATAGGGATGTCTAAAGGTTTCTGGTAAACCTGTACATGGATTAGTTCATTTGTCCCATCTTTGTGTTGCCTACTTCTAATGAAAATATAGCCTTTATGCATTTGGCATTCAAATGAGACCAGGCTTCCTGTATTTTAATTTGCCAATTCCCGAAAGTTTAGGAGTAGGGTCAGGATGTTTGTGTTCTTGTATGCTTTGATGTTTGCTCTTTCCTTTCCCTTAATTCTGAATGGTAATCAAGACCTAAGCATTCCCTCATCCCAAGGATTCTTATAGGGCATAATGTCAAAGGTGAAACCCCTCAATAGGATCTTACACTTTGTTTGAAGGGAAAAGAAYACCAGGGACTTAGTGGAGTGACAGATTTTCCCCAGGGGCTTAGGTTAGAGATGATTCAGTCTTGTTTTTGTCAGGGGCTTGACATTGCTTTAAATCTGCAAAGCATTAAGGGAGGGATTTTTGGAAGACTGTAAGAAGGAGATGCCTAAAGCTCAGGAATTTCTATCGCCATTGTCTGGAAGGGATGCAAGGAAACAGTGTAGGAGGCGTGAAGGCCTCYGCCCAAGGGTTACTTGGTGAACCTGAAGCCACCATTGCCTGATGACTGCTAGGCTTCCAATGTGCTTTTCCACTGASTTAGTCAAGGATTTCCTGAGAGAGGCAGAGCCAGGAGGAGACAATACAGAAACAGAGATTTGTCAAAGAGTCATTTACATGATTGGGGAGGTTTAAGCCACTTGGGGTTGTTTATGGCTGAGATCCAGGAAGCCAAAGAGCATAGGGATGCTAGTGTAAGTCCTGGAGAGCAAGGGCCAGAAAACCTGTTCCTCTCATGCTCACGGGTTGTGCTGTGGACAATGTCATATTGCCTACACACACTAAAGCTACATCTGCCCCTCTTGTCTCTCAACCACACCTGTCAGTGTCCTCTGAAATAATCCCACAGATACACTCCAGAATAATGCTTTTCTAGATATCTAAATGCTTTCAATTCTGGTTAGTTGACACCAAAACTAACTTTCGGTAACATCAAATAATATTATAACCTTGCACCAAGTGAACCCATATTGCTGTGTGTGATTGGAATCTCCTTGTGCATAGAACTTCTTCAGCCTTATAGTCTAATGCAAGTTAATTTTAAAATGAAACAAAAACCACATTTCTTCTCTTTTATAGCTGTAAAATCAAATCCAGACTTTATTTTGATAGACACCGACTTGCTTTGTATCTAACAAGCATTTTTTCTCAGACTTACCATTGTGGGTGGGTTGTTTTCCCTTAAGAACTGAACATACTAGGACCTGCCATTGCATTGCTTTTGTAAGCTGTAAGAAGGTAGTTCAGTTTGGACTGCTGAATCCTGAACCAATATCCACTTGGGTAGAAATCAAACATTTATTAAAAAAAAAATCTTTTCTTTTGCCTTCACAAGGACTTGGTTTTGAAGAGATACCACCAAGATCYGTGACAATCATATTTAAATTTTAAGGAAACAAAGCTGATAAAAGAGATAATATTTCCAAAGGGAGGAAGTTAATATTAGAAGAAATATGAGCTAGTGAGGGTAACTGAGTTATTTAAGTCATCTCTACAAATTCCCTTCTTCTCAAAAAAAAAAATACATGAGATAATTCATTTTAAAGACACTGCTTGGTTATTTCATGGCTTGGTAAGAGAATTGAAAATGACACATTGTTGCTACCACAGATTAGGTTTCCAGGAATGGATATCCAGACAGCTGAGGCTCTATGTGTTTATGAAGGACAACCAACTACACAGAGAATAAGCATTTCAATAGAGGAAGGGAACTGATGGAGAGCTGCCAGGCCTTGGTTCAATGCAGAGTTGCATCCTAAAAGGTCACAAACAGCAGAAACTTACCTTGCTCCCCCACAGGCAAGCTGCTTGAGAACATGACTCTAGACCTAAGAAGACAAGGTAGACCTGCTGGGCAAGACAGCAGGATGTTGACCTCTGACAAACGTGTTCTACCAGTGGGGTGGTTTGAAAGAAAAATGGTCCTTATAGGCGCATACGGAGTGGCACTATTAAGAAGTGGACTCTAGTTGGAATAGGTGGCTTTGTTGGTCCCAGAAAGCTCACGCCAATCCTCTTCCTGCTGCCTGTGGCTCCTGATGTAGAATTCTTAGCTCCTTCAGTACCATGCCTGCTGGCACTCTACCATAATTCCTACCATGACATTAATAGACTAAATCTCTGATCTGTAAGCCAGCCCCAGTTAAAGGTTTTCCTTTTTTAGGGTGTGGTCATGGTGTCTCTTCCCAGTAACAAAACCCTAAGGAAGRCAGCAAGCAYCCTTYCTTGAAGAGTGACAAAGGAGTTGTCACTACACCTGTTCAACATACAGGTCTACATATGTGTGTACATAAATGTGTGTCAGCATGCATGGGCTGGACCAGCCTCTGCTCCCTATGCCTGCACCTGTGTAATGCAGCATCTCACATTCAATATTATCAAAAGTTAAAAGTGGCTTTACTTATGTGTCTGTAATTTAGGTTGATTTGTAAAATCACTTTTCCCTTGTCTCTACCCAGTCAACATTCAAGCACAGTAGTGTCTCATTCAGAGCACCTTTCCAATTTTTTTGTTGATGTTAGTGAAATTCAAGACATATTATGCCTCACAAAGGCTGGAGTCACTGAGATTCTTAGTTCAATTTCACCTCTAGGCACTACTGTAAAGCTATTTGGTTTATAGCACAGATCTTAACCTTTCTGTTGTCTCTTTTAATAACTGTCTATGAGCCCAATTATTTCTATTTGATCTGAACAAATTGCTTCTTTTGTTCCTCCTAAGTTCCTTAGATTTTGCCTCTAACTTACATAAGATAAGCAAGGGTTTGGTCAGAAATTCCAGTGAGATATATTCTGCATATTCTCTTTCAGTCACATCATCTTGGAAACCTTTTTTTCTTCTTATTTATGCCTTCTGAAATGTTAATAGATCAAAACCTAATCAGTATGCCATRCCAGCACATACTGGTTAAATGTCAGGTTTCATTTTACTATATCACAGATTTTGCTTTCGTTATGTTTTCGTGACTGGCTTCCCAATAAGCAGAGGGACAAGCTTCTCAGGCACCAGGAAATCAAGGCAGAGCAGATTGCATTTGGGCATTGCTGTGATCAAGACACTAGCTTTGCGTGGGGGCTAGAAGATGTCCCAGCACCAGTACACACTGTTTTCTTCCAGTACCATCAATCTGTGACTACTTTGATGACTTCTGCCTCCAATGTGTGCTAGTGGCTTCCTGTTTACACCCAAGATTTCCTGTTGGAGGCATGAAGTTCTGTGGAATTCACCCAGTGTCTACACAGGCAGGCATACAGGTCACAGTCAAAGAAGCAGGAGGTAGTCAGGGTTGTGGAATCTGCCTGGAACCGACAAGAACCTTCCCTTAAACTAAGGCTGACCCAATTTCATGTGGAAGAATTGTTCACTTTTCATTATTAGCTTGCTCAATGGATTTTCCACTTCAATTTTAAAATTGCCATAGACAGCTTTGTGGGTGTAACAGAGTCTTATGGCCTCATTTCCCAACTAAACCGTGACCCACAGTCTTCCCTGATGCAACGGGTAGCCCTTTCAGTTTCCTGCTGTATTTTTTATTAATGTATTTTACAACTATACTAACTAGGTGAATGTATTTTTAACTGTGGCAGAAAATTAATAACCTCTTTGAGAGCAATCTCATGATCACAGAAAAGTGAACCACATGGCACTAAGGTTCCATATAACCCTCCTTATCACACGGCCTGGTGACAGCAGGTGATCATGTATGGACATATTGCTATCCCATGGTTTTAYAGTTTCCACTATGGGTTACTCTTAGTACAGTTTTTGAGATTGGATAAGTGCATGTCGATGTCTTTCTGCMGTGGTGTCATCATCATAACTGTCCTYTACAAAGCAATCTACCTAGTGGCCCTTTCCTTACCTCGCATCTCTGGTAGTCACTCATTTTTCCTTTGACCATAAACTTTCCTTTTTCATAATGAAAATAAATACTATATAGTTTTATTGTGGTTTTGGATTGGTTCCTTTTGCTTAAATATATGAATTTAAATTTCTTCCATTGGCTTTTATTGTTGTTATTCTTGCAGTAACTGGGTATGTTGTTAGTAATTTTCCAAAATAAAAAAAGACATGTTGGTAGATATGATAGCATGTCACTTAGAGATAATACTTTGATCTCTGGAAAACTGTAGTTCCCAGCCTTCATAGGAGAAGCTTCTGTTTGTTGGACAGCAGTTGACACAGAAACTCCCAGCTTGTCAAAGTACTTAGATTAATTGTCTATAGGGTGTTCATTTGTACTGAGATATCTATATCATATAACCTCTTCTGAAGGCTTAGGGGCATCAGGGAAGACGGGAARRAATAATTATAAGAGCTAGAATTTGAGGAGCAATGGAGCGAAACAGTGTCTTCTAGATGTAACAGGATCAATGAAACCACAAACTCATAACAGCTATGCTTACCTTCACAAGTCAGGCACTATATCAAGCTAGCCTACATTCCAACATATAGCACRKATGGACTCATGAGCTTCAAACTCTAGCAGAGGAGGTACTGGCCTTTGGTTGCTTCAGGGGGAAGGAGAGTTTGTTTTTTTAGGGGTGTGGTTACTGGTATATCTACCATGTTCCAGTGAATGCCAGCACCCGTAAGTATATGCACTCATAAATTGAATTCAGTAATGTACTTTTTTAAAAAGAGGACATGACATTGGAAGAGCTAGGGAGTGGGAGGGGAATTATATCTTGGAGGAGTTAAGAGTAGRAAGAGAATAGGTGAATTTGATCAAAATACATAGTACACATGTATGAATTTACAAAATATTAGTAAAATATCATACTAAAGTAAATAAATATAAAAGTTGAATAGTGGTAGCATAATTTCATGGAATTTGGATGCCAAGGATGTGTCCAGCCTATGGTCCGAGGACCACAGGAGTTCCAGGACAAATGTAAATTCAGCCCAACACGATTGTATACTGTAGACCATCATGTTGAGATGCCAGACAGTTGGGCCTCCCTGTAAGGAGCAACTAATAGATTTGAAAAAGATGCCTTGGTCTGAGGGTTTTTATTTCCTGATTTGTAGACTAATATTAGTCTCGGTACGGTAGGGTTGACTCTTGACACCTGAAGACGTGAGCAGACTATCAAGGTGGTGTCCTAATGAA
>BDUI01021140.1:7620-18796 GCA_002335545.1 Apodemus speciosus
AGTCAGCATGAGAAGTCCTTCAGCAAAAAGTGCCGCCTCAGTACACAAGACAGAATTCATCCTCAAGAAAGGCCCTATAAATGTCCTGAATGTGGCAAAGCCTTCATCTATAAATCTGAGCTCATTTACCATCAGAGACGTCACACTGGTAGAGTACATTATGAGTGTGTGGAATGTAGAAGGTCCTTCACRTACAAATCCAACCTCACTGAACACCAGAGGATCCACACTGGAGAAAGGCCTTATCAATGCGAAAAATGTGGAAAATCCTTCAGACAAAACTCTAGCCTCTTTAGACACCACAGAATTCATACTGGAGAAAGGCCGTACGAGTGCTACGAATGTGGGAAATCCTTCAGACAGATCTTTAAYCTCATCAGACACAGGCGRGTCCACACTGGAGAAATGCCTCACCAGTGTGGTGACTGTGGGAAAGCCTTTAGCTGCAAAACTGAACTCACTCAACATGAGCGAATTCACAGTGGAGAAAAGCCTTATGAGTGCAGTGAGTGTGGAAAAAACTTCAGGCAGTTCTCCAACCTTATTCGACACCGGAGAGTGCACACTGGTGACAGGCCTTATAAGTGCAGTGAATGTGAGAAATCCTTCAGTCGCAAATTCATYCTCATCCAGCACCAAAGAGTTCACACTGGAGAAAGGCCTTACAAATGTGGGGAATGTGGCACWTCCTTCACCCGAAAATCTGACCTCATCCAGCACCAGAGGATCCATAGTGGCACGAGACCCTATGAGTGTGAAGAATGTGGGAAGTCATTCAGACAATATTCTAGCCTCATCCAGCACCGGAGAGTTCATACCGGAGAGAAGCCTTATGAGTGTATCGAATGTGGGAAAGCCTTCAGTCAGAGTGCTAGCCTCATTCAACATCAGAGACTGCACACTGGAGAAAAACCTTATGAGTGTAGTGAATGTGGGAAGTCCTTTAGCCAGAGTGCTAGCCTGATTCAACACCAGAGAAGCCACAGTGGAGAAAAGCCTTATGAATGTAGTGAATGTGGCAAACCTTTCACCCATAAGTCTGACCTGACTCAGCACCAAAGGGTTCACACTGGAGAAAGACCTTATGAGTGCCATGACTGTGAGAAATCCTTTAGCCGTAGATCGAATCTTGTCCGACACCAGCGAGTTCACACCTAAGAAGAGTCTTTATCATGTAAGAAATGTGCTGCTTAGGGTGTTCTTTATCACGTTAGGGGAGAAGTACATAGGCGAAAGTGCATTAAGATTTATGCCTGCCCCTGATTGGACAGAGGCTGGAAGTGTGCAGCCTTGTGAGTTTTGCCTTTATAAGCAGCTGACTAATAATTTGTGGCCATTCCCTGGGAATCCCAGGTATGGCTCTGGTCAGTGTTCATCATCCTGACCAGTATTTAATAAACTGTCTTTCAAATTTGGCTCAAAAAAAAGTGCTGTTTAATAAGTGTGGTAACACTGGAGGAGGCTCACAGCCCTCTCTGACTTCAGAGATTATTTATCTGGGCTTCAGAAGTGGAAGTTATTTAAAATATGTGGGAAATTTTGAGAAGACTTATTACAGTTTTTAGATGCCCAGGGCCATGTCCTGATTTATGTCATTTGCAGTATCTGTGGCAGAAACCCTGTCACTCTTACCACTTGGAAGATTATGAGTCTGATTATCCCTGCTAAGTGCTTAGAGGTACAGACCTCTCTACTCTGCTCTGGCCTTAGCCTTGGAGACTTCTCTTTTCCTTTTTAGGGCAGCAATCTTATTTAGAAAGTGTGGTCTGAGTTGTACTTTCAACTTTTCTAGGAAAGATTACCTTGTTCAGGACAGGTTTTGTCCTCACACTGTGCTCCTGATGAATATTTCCAGGCTGGAACTCACCAACTTGTGAAATACTTGCTGCACCTTACTCTGGCCTAACTTTTGGAAAGGAAGTTTGTTTATGCTCCYGTGATCRTGAAGGTTCTGTCCATTCTGTGGCATGACTTATCAGGTGACCTGTGATGTCAGCATGAAGGGTGGACCAATTCCATAGATACCCCCACTTTCTGTTTAGAAGGTATGGTAGAGCTGCAGGAAGCAGCTGCATGGAGTATTAGTCTAATTTTCATGGCTGCTCCTGCCCTCACGGGAAGGACTGTTGGGTTTTGTGTTCCTGACTTACTGAAGGTACTATGATTTTTGAGAGGTAAGAAGTCTTCATGAAGAGGGGTGTTATGACAACCCCAGGTATTCCTGTGCCACCTCAACAGTTTTATTCACTTTCCCACTGGGATGTCATTCCTAGCATTGTTGAAGGGTAATCTCTTCAGCAGGGTTTGCAATGGAGCTATTTGCTCTGTGTTCAGTAGAGCATAGGGTAGTGATTGGGACAGGAACTGAGTTAATGGATATAAAAATAATTCTGCATTTCTTTATTGTGCATATATGTGGCTTGGTGCCCATGGACTGTGGTACCTGTATGGAGGTCAGAAGGCRCTTTTGGAGTTGATTCTGTTCTACCTTGTGAGCTCCAGAGGTTGAATTGAGGTCATCAGGCTTTTGGCAAGCGCTTTTACCTGCTGAGCTCTCTCTCTGACCCTGGATGTGCTTCTATTAAAACTTCACCCATAGATGTTGCAGCGACTTTGTGTGAGTTGACAAATACACAAGATCGTTATAGCTATTTCCTGTGGCTATGAGTTTTGTCAGAGAAAAGAGTGAGATGATTTCTGTGGCTTCCTTTATCCCCCCCCCCCCCCCCCCCCGGCTCTGCCATTGGCCAAAGCTGTACAGTTAGAAAAACAAGGGGDGGAAGATGATTCTGTGAAGTGGGGTGTAATTCTGATTTGTCATTTGAGGGGCAGTAACTTTTATTACTTACCAAGATTGGCTATCAGTAGAGCAAGGCTGTGACTCTCAGATTCTGAGAAGACAGATGAAAGAATCCATACCAGGTTGTGAAATTTTTTGAGAACAGCAGGGTATCTAGCCATACTGTTTTGTGCTACTTTTTATGGCATTGTTTATGTGTCATCTGGATGATTGATACTTGAAGGGCATAACATGGCCCTGTGACATATGCCTGGAGTTCCCATTTCTAGAAAAGGCTGAGGAATGAATCTGCCACTCGTCTGTATATTCAYAACACGCCCCTTTATTTAGATTTTCTACCTCTCCTGGAAACCAGTGATTTTTGTTTTTAATTTAAACTTTACTTTTAGGTGTATGGGTATTTTCTCTACATGTATATATGTGTACCTAGTGCTTGGGGAGGCCAGAGSAGGGAGTAGGATCCCCTGGCACTGGAGTTACAGACAGTTGTGGGCAACCATGTGGGTACTGGGAACTGAACCCAGGTTTCTAGTGGTCTTAACTGCTAAGCCATCTCTTTAGACCCTGCTTTGTCTTAAACAACAGATTAGTTTACATCATTTAGAATTTTAAATTATTGCCATCAAAACATGTGTACTTATATATGTGTTGTATAATTATTTGAAGATTCAACAGTGATGCTCACATAAAAAGTTGTTACTGTTGCTGAATATGATAAATTAAGCTGCTGTGAATGTCAGTCTTTCTATAGCTGTGCATTTTAATAACCCAATGTGTTAATAACCCAAGTTGTAATACAGGAGTTATACTTTAAGAACAGTTTGGGAAATGCCAACTGTGATGTGTTTGCTTCCTCTTGCATTCCCACCAGCAGATATAATATAAAAGTGGCTGTTTCTTTCCATTCTGGCATGTACATCATTTAAGATATCACCCCATTTGGTGAGTCTGCTGTGACATTTCACTATGTATTTAACTGTATTTCCTTAAGTATTCTGAAATAAAACAGTTTTTTCATATGCTTAATTGCTGCTTATACATCTGTAAAAAATGACTATTCATGTATTTTCTTATTTTCCTTCAGTGAAATTATTATTATTATTATTATTATTATTATTATTATTATTAATTATTTTAAGACCATGTCTCTCTATGTAGTCCTGACTGTTCTGGAGTGTGCTATGTAGACTGGGTTGGCCTAGAACTCTCAGAGATTCTACTGCCTCTGCCTCCCTGCTTTACAAGTGCTGGAATTAAAGGCTCATGACACCAAGCCAAGCCCAGATCCAGATAGGACAGAGTGTAACAACAAACATATACAGGAGTTTGCTCATGGTTTAGCATTATGAATAGTATATTGTCATGTAGAACAATTGCTTTTGAATACTGGAAGAACATTTTTCTTTAAAGTTTTTGTTATATGTACAATGAAATGCCTATGTTGACCATAGATCAGGAGGTTTAACATACATTTTAAACAGGCCACCCATCTGTTTCTTAAGTTAAAACTTTCAGTACTATATTAAGCTCAGGTTTGTGGCCTTTCCCAGTTTCCTTCTGTCAGTACTGTTGAGATCAGTTTTCGTCTGTTGAGATGTACATGCAGTCTGGGAGAGTACTGTAAAAGGTGTAGTAACACCTTTTTATGACTTCTGTTTCCAGCATATTGACTGAATTGCTGCAGATGGTCCCAAGAATACAGGTATCAATTAAACATAGTGATTAGGAGTGGTAGATATTAAATATTTGTTTTTAAAACAATTGTGATATAATTTATTAGACCTGTGTACCTTTAAAACATTTTTTTGATGTCTTTACAAGTCTATCTCCCCAAAGCAAGTGTCCTTCCTGCTCTTTTAATATAGTTTTTTCAGTGCATACAATTAAAATAAAAATAATTCAAAATCGGATAATTCCTTACTTATATATAGTGCAGTATGAGCGCATCCTCCTAACTGTGTCTTACCTTCTTATTCTTACCCTTCTTGCTTGTCTCCTTCCCAGCTAGTCACCCTCCTGATCTGGAGTGTCTATGTGCCATGCACGTGTGTGTATGTGTGTGTGTGTGTGTGTGTGTGTGCCTGTGTTCATGTATTCAGAGGCCAGAGCAGGAAGTTGAATGTCCTAGTATTCTCCTTAGTCTTTGAGACAAGATCTCTTATTGCATATCTTTTGATTGTATTTGCTTGCCTCTCCCCTTAATTCTTTCCAAACTTTCCCTCTACCTTTCTACCCTTTCCCAATTTTCATTTTCCCACTTTTCTCTCACTATTTTTGCCTCTGTCTGTCTCCGTAACCCCCTGTCCAATTAGTTTCCCATATGTGCATGGGTGTGGGGCCACCCAAAGGAGTATGAGCAACTTATCATGGTCCACATTAAAGAAAATGAACTCTTCCTCTTCCTTATCCATTAGCTGTCAATAGCTCCTCAGCTAGAAGCTCATGAACCCTTCTGCTCTTCCTTTTGGAAGGTCCACTGACTTGATTCCCCTGCATGCAGGTCTTGGGCAGACAACACTAGCTTTTGTGTGTTCAAGAGTGGAACAGTCCTGTCACGTATAGAAGACACCAAAAACTGAGCTCATAGGGCTGGCAAGGTGGCTTAGCAGTTAAAAGTGCTTGCTGCTTTTGCAGAACACTGGGGATTGGTTCCTAACACTGATGTCAGACAGCTAAAGGGGAAAAAAAGGAAAATTAGCCAGGGTCACCTTCCCCTATGCCATCTGCATCTCAGACTTCTGATTTCACACATTTTGTTGTTGTTACTCTTGTTGGACTTTTGTGCCTTCTGCATAAATCCCTATAATATTTGGCCTAGTCCAGGGATCAGAAGATATGATGACTGATGTCTTACAGGTTGGCCTAGAGCTCACTATGTAGGTGAGAGTCACCCTGGACATCTGAAGTACCTGCTTCTACCTCCCAGTGCCTGGGATTACAGGTATGTTCCAATACACTCAGCCTGTGTTGTTCTTCACTCGAGCTCCATGCTTATGAGTGTGCTATGCAAGCATCTTACCAGCATCGTCACCACGTAATGTACTTCCAGTAATCCCAACTCTGATTTACTCAGCTGAATCATACAGCCAGTTTGCTGAACTAGCTTTGTTATTACTAACAAAGYTATTTTAAATTTCCTATATCATTGGATACATGATAGTATCTTTATTCACCCCTAAACCTCATGTTTATCTTTTCAAGCATCATGTGAAAACACTGTCTCCTTACATGATCCAGCTCAGGGCACAGGCTCTACACTGACGCTTTTMTAGAAGCCTTGGATCATTCTGGAGCTAGAACTGGATTGAAGCTAAACCTGCAACATGGGTATGAGATTTGGTTTGATCTTTGATCTAGTGTTTGACCTTCAGGAAAATCCACGAATTAAGTACAACCAGAAATCTGCTTCTTGTGCCTGGAGTAAGGGATGTTCAAGATGTCTTGGTGTCATTTCTATGGAACTTTCAGGTCTGGATGTGCTCAGTGTGATTCTTGTGCCAATAAGAACTGGTAACTTCTTAGGGAGGTGCCTGGCAGCAGACAGAATAATAGTTTTGCACAGTTGTGGTTTTGGTAACTATTGTGGTCTTGTTTCTGATGAATGGTGATTGAGTTTGTTCATATTCCCTAGAAAACAATTGCATCATTATGTTAGAAGAAATGAGATGACAATGATAATTCTTTAATTTTAGAAAAGAAAAATAAACACAGGAATCCCCAATGACTGAAATAAACTTGAGAAAGCAAATTTGAATAATGGTGAGAAATATTAAAACTCATATTATTTAGATGTCTCTATTATTAAATATCACGGCATGTACATTATCCTATTGTCAAAATCACCACAACTGTTTGTATAAATAAATGCAAGTTGTTTTTTTTAATAAAACATCAATCTTTGAGAAAGCTTTATGTACAGGACAACTTGAAAACCTTTTAAGTGACTATTGTGTTGGTGGGAATGAAACCCAGAGCCTTGGTAGGCAAGTTATCTTCAGAGTTAACTCATCTGTTTTTATTTATGTACTTTAATAAAAGTGGTACATACTTGTAAGTTTCTCTCCCAAGTTAGCCTAACATAGACAACGTTTTTGACTGTGAGAAAATTAAATCGGAGCATTTGGCAATGGGTACAATCTTCACCTTGCAGAGTGCAGTAGGAATCCTGGGCAATTCTTCAGTTCTGCTTCATTTAACCCCGGAAATGACTAAAAATAGTTTGATGCTTATAATCCTTACTGTAAAGTGCTTGACTAGTGCCAACTGCTTGAGATATTCCTAAGGTAATGGCAGACTTTGAGATGAAATAGTTCCCAGATGGCATTGGGTATAAACTTATACTTTACCTTTCTGGAGTGCTCCAGGGGATTTCACTGTATGCCATACCTTCTGATTTATTTCCAAACAACCACAATCAGCCCTAATAAGATGAATTGGAGAAAACATAAACACAGAGCCATCAAGTACATAGGCCCTTCTCTTTTATCATGGAAAGTTTTTATTTTTCTTCAATTATATTGAATAGTTTTTGATGGTATAATAGTCTACTTCAGACAATTCTTACATTAGTGTATATGCTGAAGGGTTCCTCCCTACTCTTTCTTCTAGCAGCTCCACAATCTAGGCCTAACTCTGAGATGTTGATCTGTTTGGAATTGCTCTGTATGTTGATTCAGATATAAGGACCTCTTTCATTCTTCTACATGTAGACAGATTCCCCAAAGCCATTTATTAAAGATGGTAGCTTTTCTCCAATATATATTCTTGTGATCTTTTAAAAGATCAGATGGTTGTAAGTGTGTCACCTTATATCTGGGTTCTCAGTGTATCTCACTGAATAATGTTTCTACTTTTGTGGCAGTGCCAGGCTGTTTTTTCCACTCTGGCTCTGTAGTATTACTTGGAATCCGATATGGTGATTCTTCTGGCAGTATTTCTCTTATTCAGAATTTTCGTTGGCTATTTGGGGGTCTTTGTTAACATATAAAATTTAAATATTTCTCCAACTTTTGTAAAGAATTATGTTGAAATTTTGATGCAGATTGCATTGAATCTGAATATTGTTTTTGATGGGATGGTCATTTTTTACAATATTAATCCTGCCAGTCCACGAGCATGGGGTAGGCCATTCTAATTTTGTTATTTCTCCAATTTCTTGAAGTTTTTCTTCTTTAGTGATATTTATTCTAAGATTTTTTTGGAGCCTATTAGGTATGGTACTGTTTCCCTGATTTCGTTCTTGGTATGTTTGTTGTTTCTTATAAATGGACCCATCCCATGGGCAAACACCAATCCCTGACATTATTAATGGTATTCTCTTACGCTTCCAGACAGGAAACTAGCATAACTGTCTTCTGAGCGGTTCCACTCAGCAGCTGACCAAAACAGCTGCACATACCCACAACAAAACATTGGATGAAGGTCAGGGACTTTTATGGCAGTGTTAGGGGAAGGAGTGGCAGCCCTGAAGAGATAGAAATTCTACAGGAAGAACAACAGAGCCAACTAACCTGGAGCCTTGTGAGCTTCTAGAGACYGAGCCACCACCCAAAGAGCACACACGGGCTGGACCAAGGCCTCTGGCACGTGTGTAGCAGATGTGCAGTGTGGGAAAATGAAGTGGAGGTGGTGGCAGAGCCCGCATAGGAGGATATAGGGGCTAGGCCCGTGCACTGCACAACGGTAGGGACGGTGAGCGCCCAAGTATCTGTAGAGCACAAGACTGCCTGGAGAGCAGGAGGGAGGTCCCTGCTCAGAAGGTGGGGCCGTTCTGGCATGGACCTCCCGGGTACCTGTTGAGGAAGCTTGGCTGAGAGGAGGCTGGGTCCTTTCTTGGTGACTGGAAACGCTCAGGCCTGCTCCATGCTTCTACGTGGCGGGTTTTGATAAGAAGAGACAGTTCATAGTTTCAATGCTTTATTATAGAAAGATAGGAAGAGAAAAGGAGATAGAAAAGTAAAGAGAGAAAGAGAAGATAGAGGGATGGCGATGACCATGTGGAAAGAGGGAAAAGAATGGAGAGAGAGGGGGAACAGAGAGAGGGGACAGGAGAGGCCAGAGAGAGCGAGGAAGGGCAAGAAACCTTTAATAATAGGCTGGGTTACTTGGCAACGGTGGGGCNGGATGAAGGTCAGGGACTTTTATGGCAGTGTTAGGGGAAGGAGTGGCAGCCCTGAAGAGATAGAAATTCTACAGGAAGAACAACAGAGCCAACTAACCTGGAGCCTTGTGAGCTTCTAGAGACTGAGCCACCACCCAAAGAGCACACACGGGCTGGACCAAGGCCTCTGGCACGTGTGTAGCAGATGTGCAGTGTGGGAAAATGAAGTGGAGGTGGTGGCAGAGCCCGCATAGGAGGATATAGGGGCTAGGCCCGTGCACTGCACAAGGGTAGGGGCGGTGAGCGCCCAAGTATCTGTAGAGCACAAGACTGCCTGGAGAGCAGGAGGGAGGTCCCTGCTCAGAAGGTGGGGCCGTTCTGGCATGGACCTCCYGGGTACCTGTTGAGGAAGCTTGGCTGAGAGGAGGCTGGGTYCTTTCTTGGTGMCTGGAAACGCTSAGGCCTGCTCCATGCTTCTACGTGGCGGGTTTTGATAAGAAGAGACAGTTCATAGTTTCAATGCTTTATTATAGAAAGATAGGAAGAGAAAAGGAGATAGAAAAGTAAAGAGAGAAAGAGAAGATAGAGGGATGGCGATGACCATGTGGAAAGAGGGAAAAGAATGGAGAGAGAGGGGGAACAGAGAGAGGGGACAGGAGAGGCCAGAGAGAGCGAGGAAGGGCAAGAAACCTTTAATAATAGGCTGGGTTACTTGGCAACGGTGGGGCRGGGAAAGCCTGGYGGTGACTGCAGGGATGGAGTCCAGCCTGGCCATATGTGACTTATGGCCACAGGATTATGGAGTTGAGGAGTCAGCAGTCTGGGAGCATAGCTCATGGGTTCTGTCCCTTGTAGAATGTTCTACTGGGTCTCGGGAGTGAGCCTTGCTCAACCAGGCTACAGACTGCCCTGCAAGGTCCCACAGTGCAGCTCAGTCTCTATGTGGATTTCTTAACAACTGGATCAGAGGCTATTCCTGAAGCTATAACCTGGCTGTGGAATCCATTCCCCAACAGGGGCCCACTGACCACAGTGGGAAAGGGTTCACCTAATCCTGAAAAGATGATGCATTAGGGTAGGGGAGTCGGCGAGGGGACGCAAATCCTCTCAGAGGAGAAAGTGAGGGGACATGGAGGGAGACATTTTGCGAGGGGAAGACCAGCCAGGAGGGGTAGCAATGTTTGGGATGTAAACAAACAAGCAAAAAACAAACCACTGGTTTTTGGTATTAAATTTGTATCTTGCTTTTTGTTGAATGAATTTATCAGCTGTAGGAGTTTTCTGGTAGGTCTTTTAAGTATAGCCTCATATCATCTACAAATAAGATACATTGACTTATTTTTTCCTATTTATATTTCTTTAATCTCCTTCACTTGTCTTCCACTAGCTAAGACTTCACACACTATGTTAAACAAGAGTGGGGAGAATGGATACCCTTGTCTTGTTGCTGATTTGCTTGGACATACTTCAAGTTGTACTCATTTAGCATGAATTTGGCTTGGTGTATTGTGCCTTTATTATATTGCTAAGTCTTCTGTATTCCAAGATTCTTTAGGGCTTTTATTTATGAAGAGACAGATTTTTTTCAAAGGCCTTTTGTGATTCTAATGATCATGTGATTCTCTTCTTGAGTCTGTTTATGTAATGTATTACATTTATTGGTTTTGTAATGTTGGAACAACCCTGCATCTCTGGGATAAAGCTGATTGAATAACAGTAGATGATCTTTTTAATTTGATCAAAAACAAAGGGATGACTGAAATGGAAGAAGGAATGCCAAGATATGAAAGTAATGGCAGAAATGATACTTAATCTGAAATGATATTGTATTTGAAAAACTTAATAAGCCAAATAAACTCAGTAGAAAGCTTCATTGATAGAATGGACCAGGCAGAAGACAGAGCATGAGGGATGAAAGGCTAATTTGAATTTAGTTTACAACCATTTTACTGAGCCTTTTTGCACCTATAATTCATCAAGAAGATTYGCCTATAATTCTGTTTTTTATGTCGAATCTTTGTCTTGTTTTGGCATCAAGAGAAACACTAGCTTTGTAAAAAGAATTTGGACGCATTCTTTCTTTACCTACTTATTRGAACAATTTGGGGAATGTTAGTATTAGTTATTCTTTGAGGGTCTGGTAGGTCCATATGCTGGGTCTTGTATTTTCTTTTTTCTTTTATTGGATATATTCTTTATTTACATTTCATTTCCCTTTTTCCTGGTTTCCCCGCCCCCCCAATGTCCCATATGTCTTTTTACCTCTCCTCCCCCCC
>BDUI01021143.1:10870-22838 GCA_002335545.1 Apodemus speciosus
GAAGAATGGTTTGATAGAAGGGGTAAGTGGTAGAGTGTTCATCCGGCTAGTACTGATAGGAATTTCCTTAGTCAATTCACAGAAAAATGTAGTAGGGCAATTGGGAAGCACACATGGTCTTCTGTCAGTCATTTTTGTCCTCTCTACATTGGCATGCCTAAATACTCAACATTTTAAATCATCAATCATGGCCTCCCATATTATTATCAGAAGYCACCACTCTCCTGATTCTAGTTATCTAGAAATCACATGAAAGGAACTTATTTTGCAGTCAGGTAAAGGTTCTCGGATCAGAACATTGTACTACCCTTTGAGCTATGTGGGCAGAAAATGAGCCCCTGACAATTACCAAAGCAAAATTTGTTATTCTCAGAAAAGAAAGGGGTATAGGCTAGGCCAATGAAAGCAAGTTTTATACCACAGAGATTCAAYGTTGCAGTATGATTTTAATTAAGTTTATTTGAATTTTTTATAAATTGGACACATCCAATGTATCTSTGTTAAATAAAAACAAAATCCATTACTGGGCTAGTTTCCAGGTACAGAAAGCAAAATACAAAAAGATACTGTGATTGTGAAGCCAGGTTCAGATCCAAATTAGTTATAAATAAGTATATTTGTCACCTGACTACTAAGATTACTTTATTATCAGTCTTTTTTTAACATTAGTAGCTGAATATTCTATTGTAGTTTATGTGACAAAGTTAAATTTACCATTTATATTTTTTATTATGCTATGCTAGAAACAAAAGGTATCATAGGTAAAAATACACATAATTTCATATTTAAAATAAAAATCAATAATTAATGCTTAAAATGTGACATTTTACTATCTCCACAGTTCAGGACATGGGAAAGTATTTTAAGCCTATTTCTAATTGTAGTTGCTTAAACTGAATATAAACAGTTTCTTAATGTAAAAAAAATAGATCTAGGAATTCTGTCCAGTACAGTTTTGTTAATGTAATGAATATTTCACAAAAACTGGCTAGCTATTTTTATTTCTATAACTTTATATTTTGCTCTTCAACCTAGTATATAATCTAAAGTAAACACAGGATACTACTTTAATCATATATATGATATTTAATTTTGATGAACTGGATAATGATATTGACCAAATATTTCTGTCTCCCAAAGTAGATATATTGAAGTCCTTATCACTACTGTCTTAGTATTTATAACTGTAGTTTAAGGCAAAATGGATATAGTGTTGTGAGATGAGTGCCTTAGAGGGGTCGTCTCTTCACTCCCTTTCGACTTTCCCCTGATGGAAGGGCACACAGCCTGAAGTCATCTTATGTAACAGAGTGTGAGTCCTCAAACTGATCTTACAGGTGCCCTTCTCTTCCTGGACAGACAGTTTCCACATCTATRACATGATTATACTTTTCAAAAAACAGTTAAGAGAAATGAAATTAGATGCTTATTCAGAAAAAAAWTAGATTGAATTAAAGTAGAAAACATACTAGTTCCCTCAGTTTCTATCCAGGTCAATACTGTATCACAACTACCTTTAATTCTGCTTTTTATCTTACAAAGGTAGAATCGGGAGAGAATTCTGAACAAAGGGCAAAACTGACCATCATTACTAAAAGTTATCTCTTAAAAATTAAAAAAAAGTTCTCAGGTAGAATATTAGTCATATTTGTTTACAAATAACAACACCACTTYGATTCTTCTATCATATCACCTGTAAAATGCCAATAGTTATCAAATAATAAAAAGCATGAATTTGGAACATTTTGAAGCAGAAATTTCAGATCAAAAGARAACACCTCATTGCCATCTGACGTGCATTTCTTTTTGGCATCCTGTTCTCACAAAAGTTCCTCCCAATGTTCCTTAGAGGAATGCTTGTTTTCAACCAGGCCCATGATGTGAGAGGACTGTAACTCAATTTTCTGATTTAATAGTGCAGGGTTATTCAAGCATGAAATTGCCTCCTTCATGTAGAGCAATCCCCTTTGCCTGTCAAGGCAAGGCTCAAAAGCTTGATGTCTACTGTGATTACCACTGTTGACCCAACCAATTGTTACTGGGATCAGAGTTAAGCTTTTCTGTATGATCCACTGAAGAACCATCTCTCCAAACAGTCAAAGGTGAAAACAGGTGTGTGGCTACTCTTAAGTGTCTTACCCCTGTATGCTCACATTCTGGGTACAAACAAATTGTAGTAAAATGGAAAATATTATGTATTAAATTGACTACATTGTTCTTCATAAGTATAAACAAGTTTCTTTAATAAAGCATCTACTGAGTTTAAGAATTACAGAAGAAAGAATCTACCTCTGCTTTCTCTGTGACCATCTGCTATTCAAGAACTAATGGAAAAAGAATTTTTCCTCAATAAATTAATTAAACACTGTACTGGTGGTTGTTTACATTACAAACTTTGAAGTCTGACTATGTTAGTATTGCTGTACAAGCTACAATTCAGGGCATTTGTGTAGTTGTGTGTTTTTCTCCAATTGTAAAAAGTAAACAGAATCATATGAAATTAACATTAGCAACATATATTTCATTTACCCAATATATTTAACAGATCATTTCATGACTTATCTTTTAAGGTATCTAWWAAGTATCCTTCTAAAGTTTTTTTTTTWATTTTTCAAAAKTAAAATAAAATTACATCCCTCCTYTTCCCCCAAACCCTTACATATACTCCCTTTATTATGTCTCAAATTAATAGACTCTAATTGTTGTGATAGATAGATAGAAATAGAGAGATGAGTGATATGAATATATACACTGTATACATGTATATTAAGTATAGATATATGTACATATTTKTGCACATAACTACATATAAAAATATTCCTAAATATATAAGTGCAAAACAGCTCTGAACAACTAGTGTTACTAGTATATATGTATATATACATACTCACTCTCATAGAAGCAGGGGAAGGGAGGATGGTATTGGTAGTTTGTGAGGGGAAACCAAGAAATGGGATAACATTTGAAATGTAACTAAAATATCCTAGAAAAGAAAAGAAAAAATTAATTTGGAGGAGGCTCACAGAGAATTAAAATTTAACCAATAAAGATTAATGTAGACAAAAAAATACTCTATGTCCTAGCAATCATGTTTTGAGTTGGCTGTTTGCTTATATATGAATCACACAGTAAATCCAGATGTATCCATGTTGTTTCCTCAGARATTCCTGCAGCTCCTTCAGAGTATGTTTGCACTAGACTTGAGGGAACCTTTGTTTGTCCCAGTGTTAGTATAGGTTATGATTTATTAAAGGTCCTTTGGGTGCCAAGTATTGTTCTATGGCATTCATATAATATATACCAGTAATAATAATATCGCAATTTAAACAGCCTCTGGCTTATGGTCAGAAAGACTGAACAGAATGCCATAAGCCACGCTATTTGTATTTGAGGCAGCCAGGATTTTAAGCTGTTTAGCCCTAGCAATTGTACTCCAGAGCCTCATTCTTAATGCTTTCTCTCATCAGGGCTGTAATATCCTTCAACTACAGTTATTAGGCAGATATACGTGAAAATGAACACATCATCTACCACCATCTCTAGAAAATAGCAATATTCCTACCCGGTGAATTGCTGTCTTTTTCCTGGATTTCTTCCTCAGTCTCCAGTTTTGACCACTGATGTGTCTTTTTACTTGAAATAGCTATTCTTAGCATTTCCAAGTTTTAATACTGTAAAGAACACTTTTCTATTTTCTTCTAAAACCTTACTACAGGAAAAATGAAGGATTTTTCCTTCAAGGTTTTCTTCCTTTCAACATGATTAAATAATCTATACCAATAAATGAAATCAACCGGGTAAAGCTGGATTTTCAAGGAACTGTAATTTTYCCACGTTTAGACAGCTAAACTCAAATTTCTCAGATAAAGTATTTTCATTTTAAAGTTTATATAACTCATATTTTACTAACCTTCTGTGATCCTGACATTTTTAAATTTATGACACATTGTTATATGAATTTTAAATTCTTTTATTTTATAATAAAATGCAATAGATATAATTTCTTTAAAATAGCTATAGTTTATATCTTCTTTGTGGACATTAAAATGAATCTCTTCAAGTTTTAAAAAAGCTTCAGGAATGGGATTAAATTATTTTTTACTGGCTCATGTCTTATCCTATTAGATATCAATATGCATGATTCAATTTTAGCACTTAAAGTGAAGTAATTTTGCAGATCTTTAAATTTCATTCCTCCATCCAGGTAACTGAACCCAGCTCTTCTGGAAAATGTTCCCTCTTCTCTATATAGAACTATGATTGGGATACTGCGAACCTAGTTGGTCTGGGGTCTAAAATTGTAATCTTATCTTGCTCACATTAATTTTTCTAGGTAAGCATGTGAGTCAGCTTCAGCTAAGAGCCATCATATGTAGGTGTTTTGAATATGCTAAAGAAGTTTTCTCTTTTCATGAGAGCTACACAATATGTGGTGTGTGCATGTTTAATGTTTGTGCATGTTCATTCATTCACRTATGTGTGTTTGCATGTTTTTTGTTGGCAAGTTTGTTTGCATGAGTGAGAACATGTGTATGCATGTTTAGGTGTATGTGGTATGCGTATATGTATGTACACATGTGTACGTGTTTGTGTATTCATTTGTATTTGTTGGGAACTGCTATAAGATCTTTTCTATTGAGTATTGGATACAAGAAATAAGGGCTTCAATAGTTACTGTCATTTACAATGAAAAGGCAAAGGCTAATCTTGGAATTTGATACTCATGGGGAGGAGAAATTATATAAGTTGTTTAATGAGGAKTCAGGACAAAGAATATGTAAACTGAGAGAACTCTCAGCATTTCAATTTATTTTCCTGCTGTAGGCTGTGCTGTCTGTGATTTTGATTAATCATAAGAAAAGGTGTCCTAAATGGCACTTAAAAAATGAATTCATGCTTGAATCATAAACATTTGCAGCACTTATTTGCTTAAAAAAGAAAATAAAATAAAAGCCCACAGATATTACTCATTCCAAAGACAGTGAGATTAAATGATTAATTAATCATATATGCAGGAGCAGCATGAAAACAAAATAAAAACCAGTGTATGATAAAGCACAATGCCTGTTTTAAGGCTTTTGTTTAATCAATATGTAATGATTAGTATGTAAACACTGGTTCTATTACTAGGATGCTGATGTCAGTCATTGTGAGTTTATGTTGATATGCTCTATAAACTTTATGATAATTTTAAACAAAAACATGTTTAGTCAGTAGTAAGTATCTAAACTTTCAGAATAAAACCTGTTGCTCTTTGATGGTTTTATATTCATTTGTAAAAGGTTGGTATTTAAAAATCATTTTATAATTTATCTGCACCAGCCTTCCTGTGACATTCTCCTAATTAAGTGATCTTATTASCAGGTTGCAAGCACCATGGGATGGGAATTTGGTTAGTTTCTACTCTTAGTATCATTAAATATGTCATTGCTTTGTCATTCTCTTATATTATATCAAAATTCTACTTAAAAATTGAGACTTTTGAAAATTTAAGTTTATTCTTCATATAAGGAGTCATCATTGTTTTATTAATAGGTATTGTAATAATTGTATTTCTTCAATAATTTGTTAATTTATTCTTTTCACATCCCAATTGCAACCCCCTCCCTCCTCACTCACAAATCCCTCCCCCATTAACTCTTCCCTTTTTCCTCAGAGAAGGGGAAGCCACACTTCGCTACTAACTGACTAAGGGATAGGAGTCAAGTTAGGAATACATGCCTCCTCTTCCACTGAGGGCWAATCTGGCAGTCCAGCTAGCTGAAGGGGATCTAATGGCAAGTTACAGAGTGAGAGACAACCCCTGCTCCAATTATTTTTTTATTGGATAAATTCTTTATTTACATTTCATTTTCCTTTTTCTGGTTCCCCCCCCCCAATGTCCCATATGTCTTTTTCCCTCCCCTTGTTCCCCTATTCACCCCTTCCCACTTCCCTGTTCTGGTATTCCCCTGCACTGCTGYATTGGGCCTTTCCAGAACCTGGGTCCACTTTTTCCTTCTTGTYGGRCAGCATTWGATAGGTGGATTGTGTCTATGGTGTTCTGAGATTCTAGGCTAATATCCACTTATCAGTGAGTGCATGCCATGGATGTTCTTTTGAGACTGGGTTACTTCACTCAGTATGATRCTCTCCAGCTCCATCCATTTCTCTRAGAATTTCATGAATTCATTGTTTCTAATGGCTGAATAGTACTCCATCGTGTATATATACCACATTTTCTGTATCCATTCCTCTGTTGAGGGACACCTRGGTTCCCTCCAGTTTCTGGCTATTATAAATAAGGCTGCTATGAACATTGTGGTATTATGGGACACTCATGAAAACCAATCTGTACATCTGCTACAAATGTGYAGGGGCCCTAGGTCCAGGCCCTACACACTCTTTGGTAAGTGGTTCAGTCTCTGTGATGCCCTCATGAGCCCAGGTTAGTTGACTCTCTAGATCTTCTTGTGGTGTCCGTGACTCCTTGGATCGATCAGTTCTATCCCCCAAGTCTTCTAAAAGACTCTCATAGCTTTGGCTATGGCTCGCTGTATCTTTATCCATCTGCTGCTAGATAAAACTACTTAGGAGATACTTATGATAAGGACCTTCTGGTAAGCACAGCGGAGAATCAATAGTGTCAGAGGTTGGTACCATCCCATGGGATGGATCTCAAGATGGAACAGTCATTAGTTAGCCAAACCCTGAATCTTGGATCCATCTTTATCACTGCTCATATTGTATGTTTGACAAATTTTGGTTCAAGGTTGTTTGGGTAGATTGATGTCTCCTTCCCTCCACTGGAAGTTATGCATGGCAACAAGAGGTTGCCACTTCAGTCTCCATACTCTAAGCTGATAGGAATCTTAGCTAGGAGCACTCCTATAGAATTCCCTGTCCCACGTCTCTAGCTAGTCTAGGAGATGCTCTACACCTATTTCCTTTCTGTATCCAAGCCTACTCTTGCCCACCTCTCCATCAAGAAATACATATCATGCAAGCTCCACTCCTTACTCCCTCTCCTATCTAATTATYTCCCTCGTTCAATCTCTAATTTTATTTTGTTTCCCCCTTTGAGTGAGATTCAAGCATCCTTCATTTGGCGCTTCTTCTTACTTAGTTTCTATAGGTCTGTTAGTCGTAGCATGATTATACTGTACTTCCTGTCTAATGTCCACTTATTTTTTTCATTTGATATATTCTTTATTTACATTTCAAATGATTTCCCCTTTCCTAATGTCCATTTATAAGTGAGTAGATATCATGGGTGTCTTTCTCGGTCATTCATCCAGGATGATATTTTCTATTTCTATGTATATGGATTCAAATATCATGTCCTTGTTTTTAATAGCTGAGTAATATTCCATTGTATAAACGAACTACATTTTCTTTATCCATTCTTCAGTTGAGGGACATGGGTTTGTTTCAAGTTTCCAGACTTTTACAAATGAAGCTACTATGAACATAGTTGAACAAGTGGCTCAGTGTCTGAAAGATCTCAGGGGTCCAGGTTAGTTGAGACTGTTGGTCTTCCTTATGGGATCGACCTCTTTCTCAGCTTCTTYGAGCTTTTCCCTAATTAAACCACAGGGGTCCCCAGCTTCTTTCCATTGGTTGGATATAAGAATCTGCATCTGACTCTTTCAACTGCTTRTTGGACCTCTCAGAGAGCTGTCATGCTAGGCTCCTAGCTGTAAGCACACCATAGCATCAGTAATAGTGTTAGGCCTTGGGGCTTCTCTTTAAGCTGGACCCCAATTAGGGGCTGTCACTGGACCTCCTTTCCCTCAATCTCTTCTCCATTTTTTTATCCCTCCAGTTCTTTCAGACAGGAACACGTGTGTGTGCGTGTGTGTGTGTGTGTGTGTGTGTGTGTGTGTGTGTGTGTGTGTGTGTGTTTCCTTTACTTGAGTTTGTTGGTCTGGCGTTATTTATTTACTATGTTTTCTTAGATGTAGTTAGCCTCCTTGTTTTGGAGTTTTCATTCTAGTATTTTCTGTAGTGTTTGATTTTTGATAGGTATTGTTTAAATTTGGTTCTCTTGTAGTCTTTTAAAGTCTATAAGATATTTGCTCTAGCTCTTTTGGCTTTTAGAGTCTCCTTTGAGAAGTTGGGTGCAATTCTGATTGTTCTTCCTTCATGTGTTACTTGACCTTTATTTTTTCTTAAAGCTTTTAACACTCCTTTTTTGTTTTATACATTTATTGATAAGTGGCAGGAGAACTTTTTCCTTGTCCAACCTATTTTGTGTTCTGTGAGCTTTTTGTATGTATATAGGCATATGATTATTCAGGTCTGTTCAGTCTGGGCCTTGTAGCTGGGAATCTTTTATTCCTCATATTACTTTTAGGTTTTGGTCTTTTAATATTGTCTCCAAATTTCTTTGATGTTTTGTGTCATAGACTTTTTAGATTTAGTGTTTTCTGTGACCAATGTATGGATTTCTTCACTTGTATCTACTATGCCTGAGATTCTGTCTTCCTTCTCCTGTATTATATTGGTGATGCTTGCATCTGTAGTTGTGGTTTTCTCCCCTATGTCTTTCCTTTTCCAGGATTCCCTCAGTTTCTGATTTCTGTATTTCTTCTATTCCATGTTCAGTTCTTGGACAAATTTATTCATTTTCTTTACCTGTTTGATGATATTTTCCTGTATTTCTCCTCTTTAAAAGCCTCTCTTGTCTTTATAAGACTGTATTTATGGTTATCTTCCTTTTTTGTCACCATGATAGAATGTRCAGGGTGATCCTTTATGCTATAACAGGATAGGTGAGCTCTGGAGGTGCCATATTGCCATGGTTCTTGTTGATTGTGTCTTTAACCTGTTCATTACCTATATGGGTGTTCAAATTGTTGACTAGATATGCTTGATACAAGCAGGASTCCACAGGGAGGCAGGCAGATCCTGATAATGAATCTCTGAAAASAGTGTGATGCTCATCTCTGCTAGCTGTGCCACAGATGGACCAGGCAGACAGGGGATTGGCTGGGCAGGTATCTAAGCTGGACCGTCTTGGGGCTCTGCAAACCTCCTCAGGAAGACAAGGAGGACCATAGGCCAGATGATGGAAGTCATGCAACAGCAAGCTGCTCAATTATATAACAATACTTATATTATTGTTCTATTTTCACCAGTTCTAAAACTAGTATAAATTGCTTCATACACATCCAACAATCTGTGGCTGATGATGTTACATGTCTTAGAGGAAAACCTATTATTATTTTACTAAATGGGCATATTTTCTAAATATGTACTAGTATACACACAGATTAATGCAGCAGTCAATTTTCATTAGCAATTTTCCCTACAGTGGAAAGTAATCAATCCTGAGACTCATAACTGACAGAGTAGAGAGAATGAATGACTGCATAATCTTCAGCCCTCAATGGGTCTATGTTATACTTTCTACTGGCATGGTTCAAAGAGCATTGTAGGGAAAAGCAGAAGACTGTAAGAAATAGTTGAGTAGGACTGCCATGCTTTGTGCCTTCTAGTCACAAAGATTTTTGCAGTGATAAACTTGCTGTGATCTTCACAGGGTTACACAGGATCAAACCAGGCAAATTCCACCACACACCTTGAAGAGGCTCATAATGTCTTTTCCTCTCTTAGGAGTTTGTCAGTTGAAAGCTCTGGTAAAAAGAGTGTATTTTCTCCAGGGACATTACTGATGGTAGATTGCTCCAGTGTACAATCCAATTTCATGTACTTTTGGCCATCACTGATTGGACTCAGTTAGGTTTAAAAATAGAATAGGAAGTTGAGTTGGAGGATTGGTAGTGGGGATCAAGAAGAAGTTGGAGGGAAAATGGAATTTAGATCTGATCAAAATATATTGTATATGTGTATATAATGATAACATAATGAAAAAATAAAAAATCTGGGATCATATTACATTTGTATAATTTAAAAAATATAAGTTAAACACTTTCAAATTAATATAAAACTTGTATGCTACATACTTTTATTTTACTATGAAATGTGTTTTTTAAAGGCATGTGAAATTTTTTTCATCATGACTTTAAAATGCATTTCTCTTATTAGGTTAAATATAGTTATRTTTGATCTACATTGTTTCTCACTTCCCTTTCCACAACAAAACCTCTGGCCCAAGCATGGCCACAGCAAACACTGAAATCCTGATATGTGAAAGACAGAGACAATAAGATCACGACCATTCTGGTTGATGTAGGGAGAAACTGTCACACACAAGCAAAATTGCAAATTTAAGACATAAAATATTATAATATATAATACATTATAATGTATTATATATATTTGAGATCACTTGTATGTCTCTTTGTGTAGACTTATCAGGTGGCATACATACAACAACATAAACTGTACATTAGCTTGCCAGAGAAACTTTATGTTTTATCTCACAAGAATTGCCAAGAACCTAAATAGAGCTGTCATAGTGCTAATAATGCAATAACCATAGCTCCCTAATGAAGTCAACACTGTCAGTTCTTAATGAAGATAATAGGAAAGCTTACATAAGTATGCATTGATGACATTTTGGGAGAAGAATTCTCTCTAGGTGCATTTTGAAATTCTGGCATGTCATGTAAGCTATGTTTGATTTGTTATTGCTGCTCTCCTGACAGAATTCAATTTCGGGAGGACGCTCTGAGACCAGTGCATCTGTTACCTGCTTTGTGAAGCATGGCCTCAATGATAKGCTCATACCTATTAGCAATCATGAAGAGAAAACATTTGTAACCATGGCACATACATGCAGCATCAGCCTACTACTTTACTTAGAGTGTCCTTTAATTTACCGAATTGGTTTAGGTACTTTTACAACTTAAACATATACAGGATATCAAACCATTGACCACAAAATGTACTTCACGTCATTATATTTTAAAAAGCATCTTTGGTTGTCTACTTCTTTTACAGTCTTCATTTATCTTTGTTTCATGCTGAAATGAAAGCCACTTCTGAATCCTCCCCCCCAAAAAAAAACAATTTCTATTTGACAATTCTCTATTTCTTGCTTGTAGAATTGACATCCAGTTTAGCCTATGTATAAGGAAAAATTGATTCCTGCCTCACAGTGATTTCCGTCCAATTCACTTGAAGTCTTGCTCATTACAAGAGACTATTGACTCGATGGTAGTGCTGTTAGTAGTTTGTCCTTTACATCTTAGGACTGAGAAGTTCACCTAATTTTATTACAGCCATTTAACACTGTCTCTTGCCAGTCATAGTTTTTCCAACTGAGCTACACGGATGACAGTGACCTTCATGCTTTCACCCTGCTTATCATGTTTACTCATAGACTTCATTCACTCCAAAACACCTTTATAGAATGCCTACACTGCGCTTGGCTATACAAGTTTTGTCTCTATCAGGGAAGRCAGACAACTACGTATTAATAATAATGGTGATATTTYATTTAATATGGAACCCTTCATTGCAAGGACTGAGTGGAAACAGTTATGGAGGTCTAAATAAAATTACACCTGCACTAGATTTTGGACGTTTTTGGTGTCAAAGTACATATATTAACTGTCATGTTTTCCTTAGTGAGGTTGTTTTGTCTCTCAGGGGACAATACTGCTCTCCATGTGTATGGCAATGCAGTTCTTCAACYGTGAATAAYGAYAGTGTTTTATTATTATTTAAAAATGTCTCCAAGATGAATTCTTCACATTTATGATTCTGACTATCAAACACTACACTCCTTAAACACAATTAGTGATACCAATGTCATTAAAACCATACAAAAAAGATCAACAAAATATAGAAGACGCTCTAGGTTTAACTATCTGCTTGATAAGAAATAACAATAGTCAGCCATTGTGACTAAAAGGAATTTGTATGTTGAATTTTGAGTTAAGACATAGGTATTCATTTTACCACCATGATTGTCCATTGAAAGGAACTAAGGAGGTTGTCCTGATTATACTCTGCTTTCCTGTGGCATATTTAGTAGGTTGAGATCAGTTTGCATAGAACTTAAGGGTGTACAATAATA